>NW_020870800.1:129156-131656 GCF_003789085.1 Penaeus vannamei
GAGTCTATAAAGCTCAAAATGCAGCGACAATCGTTCGACCTCACCGCGCCTTCTTGAGCATCTCTTTGCGTTGGCTTCGGAGCGCGCGGCATTGGAGGCGCTCGGCTCGTTAGCTGAAATGGGCCAATTGCTCCCTCGCTTGTTCGCTCGCAACTTTCGCTTCGTCGACCTCAAGCGCCCTTCTGAGCAGTCCGCTTGCGTGGCTCTCGGCGGCTCGTTAGCGAAATGGCGCCCAATTGCTCCCTCGCTTGTTCGCTCGCAACTTTCGCTCGGCATTATTTTTCCTGATTGGTAAGTTCTCTCTTTTACTGGTGTGTTTTCCTACCTACTTTTTTGGCTTTTTTTTTTTTTTTACTGTTTGGAAGCGCATTGTATTATAATTTGGAACGCGACTATTTTGCTAATGCGATTTCTTGGTAGCACGAATATGAACATCATTTTTCGTTGGCAAAATTCTCCGACAAAGCGCTTTTTTTTCTTAACATGTATTTCTTTCTTTCTATTTCTTTTTCTTTTTTTATCAACGTATTTTTTCCCGCTAACCTGAATTTTTTTCACATGCTCTTCCACAACCACATTCTCCCACAGTCTTATTCGTCTTTCTTTTTGATCAACCACTTCTTTCCATTTTTTACTCCCCCCCCCCCCCCCCCGACTCCAATCCACCAACCTCCTCAACGCAATCAAATTCTTACGCATCGATGAAATAAAACAAATTCGCATCTGGTAAAAATGGCGGCCGCCGGCACTCACGAATTTGGCGCCACGAGGGGTAACTGCAGTAAAACTAGATAACAAGCGGTAGTGGAATAATGATGATAATACAATAATAAAATAGAATGCGATAATAACGTCTAGTGGAATATGCAAAACGAGTCCAAAGCGGTATACATGAGGCGTAATGGCGGCACACACCGTTGAAAGAAATTATGCAAACGGTTAGGTGAGAATTCCTTGACACAAAAAAGAAAAATAAAAAAAGAGCCACTTATTTTCGCGTGCAAACATGAATTCTTCAAAACTAAAAACTAGAACTCAAAGATAAAATTAGGAGAATGGTAAATAATAATAAAAAATCACCAAAAAGAAAAAAAAAAACGAACACAAATAAACTTACGCACGTATCCCCTATCAAATAAGGTCGCTAACCTCTGACCTTAAAAAATACCTTTAAAGCGATAGCAAAAAAAGAAGAAAATAAAAAAAAAGAAAGTAAATGCTGTCTTGCGAAGTATATTTACACAACAATGAATAAAACCGGAAGATTTGAGATATTATTTATTGACGTTGAGATCAGGGCGGGTTGACGGATGCGAAGGCGGGAAGAGGAAGGGGAAGAAGAGGAGGAGGAGGAGAGGGAGAGGAGGAGGAGGAGGAAGAGGAGGAGGAGGAGAAGGAGGAAGGAAGGAGGAGAGAAGAGGAAGAATAAAGAGGAAAAGAGGAGAGAGAAGAAATTAGATGTGGAGGAGGAATGGAAGAAAGAGAGAAGATGAAGAAAGAGGAAGATAAATAGAAAGAAAGAATGTGAAGAGAAAAAAAAAAGAAGAAAAGAAGATAAACCACACATTCAGACACCACGAACGAACGAGAAGTAAACCAAATACGTCAAAAAGGACACAGCAAGGAGGGAAGAAAGACGGGGGGGGGGGGGGGGGGCAGAGGGCGAAACGAGGAGGGCGGGGTGGAAGGCGCACCATTAGGGCGTCGAACGGCCGAATAAACTTGAGGACGAGAGACGCCGGCCGGTGGGTCGCGCACCTCGCTTGGGGGACCTCTTCGTCTCTCGCTCTGTCTGTCTGTCTGTCTGTCTGACTGTCTCTGTCTGTCTCTTTATCTGTCTGTCTGTCTGTCTCTTTTATCTGTCTGTCTGTCTCTCTGTCTGTCTGTCGTCTGTCTGTGTCTCTCTTTATCTGTCTGTCTGTCTTTCTCTCTCTCTCTCTCTCTCTCTCTCTCTCTCTCTCTCTCTCTCTCTCTCTCTCTCTCTCTCTATATTATATATATATTATATATATATATATATATATATATATATATATATTCTTTCTCTCGTCTCTATCTCTTTCTCTCTCTCTCTCTATCTATCTATATCTCTATCTCCATCTATCTATCTATCCATTTATCTATCTGTCTGTCTCTGTCTACCTAACTATATGTCTGTTTCTGTTTGTTTGTCTATCTATCTGTTTCTATTTGACGGCCTGTCTCTGCCTCTGTATGTCCGAGTTCCATTCATTTTATCTTTTCTGTCTCTCTCTCTCTCACATTTTCACATCACCTTCCCTCCCTAAATCATTAGCCCTTCTTTGCCTTCGACTTTTCGTTTCAGAATTGACCCCCACCCCCACCCCTTAAAGAGCCGAGAGAGAGAGAGAGAGAGAGAGAGAGAGAGAGAGAGAGAGAGAGAGAGAGAGAGAGAGAGAGAGAGAGAGAGAGAGAGAGAGAGAGAGAGAGAGAGAGAGAGAGAGAGAGAGGAGAGAGAGAGAGAGAGAGAGAGGGAGAG
>NW_020870800.1:136656-161656 GCF_003789085.1 Penaeus vannamei
AGAGAGAGAGAGAGGAGAGAGAGAGAGAGAGAGAGAGAGAGAGAGAGAGAGAGAAGGAGGAACAAGGAACGGAGGGGTAGGGAAAGACGGAAGGGAAAGGAAAGTGAGGGCAAAGAAATTAGAATTCAGAAATTAGGAATTAGAAAAATAAAGATAGTAAGTAAGGAAAAGAAAGGAAATCGGGTAAAGTGGAAGAGAGGAAAGATGATGGAAAGGGGGGGGGAGGGGAGAGGTGAAAGGACGAAGGGAAACAAAGGAAAGAAAGAGAAGATTTGGAGGAAAGGGAAATAGGGGAAGTATGACGATGAAGATGACATGAAGATGACGATGAGATGAAGATGGAGATGATGATGCCTCCCCCCTCCCCCCTCCCTCCCTGTCCCACTCCATCTCTCAAAAAAAAAAGAGACAAACAAAACACGAACGAAGAGAGAGAGAAAAAAAAAAATAATAATGGAAAAGAGAAAGGGAGAGAACGCCCAAAGACCTCAAGACACGCGATCCTCCGAGGCGATGCGTCTTCGCCTTCGTCTCCCTTTTCCTTCCTTTAAGTGAGCTGAGGAAGAGAGAGAGAGAGAGAGAGAGAGAGAGAGAGAGAGAGAGAGAGAGAGGAAGAGAGAGAGAGAGAGAGAGAGAGAGAGAAGAGAGAAGAAAGAGAGAGAGAGAAGAGAGGAAGAGAGAGAGAGAGAGAATGAGAATGAACGCGAGAGAATGGGTGCAACAGAAAATAAAAAAATAAGAGAAGAGAGATAGATAGATAGAGAGAGAGGCAGAAAAGGAGAAATAAGAAAAAATTCTTACCAAGAGAGGATAACTCCCATTACGTTCATTTCTTGTTATCGGTACCTGTTAACATGATAACACATACACACACACACACGCACGCACACACACACACACACACACACACGCAAACATACCTCCACCCCCCCTTCCACTTGTTCGTGTGTCCCGCTAATTCTCGCAACTTCGACCTCGGCCTCGAATTTCGGTCTTGAAGTTCGGACACTGAAAACGTAAACAGGTGTGTTGCGTGGTGGTGTGTGTGTTTGAATGCGTGCGTGCGTTGCGTGTGTGCGCTTTGTTTTCTGGGGAAATCGCTCTTCTCTTTGCTTCCTCCTCCTCCACTCTACCTTCCCCTTTTTCCTCTCCCCTTCCACTCTCCTTTCCCTCCACTTCCTTCTTCCTCCCCCCCCCCTCCTCCTCCTCCTCCCGTCCCCTCCCCTCCTCCTCCTCTCCTCCCCTCTCACTCCTCCTCCTCCTCCCCCACTTCCTCCTCCTCCCTACCTCCCCCTCCTCCCCTCCTCCTCTCCCTCCTCCCTCCTCCTACCCACCCCCCAGCAGACCGTGGCCCAAGGAAACAGCTCATTAAGAGGCGGTTTCCCCAAGTGAGCGTGCAACACCTCGAGGGCCGCCGGGGAGCAAGGGATTCCGTTACTTACGCCAGGACTGCCTAAGGCCCATTTCGCACGTGAGTCGTTTCGTCTTCGGGAAAGGGCGGGGGCGGGAGGGGAGGGGAGGGGGGAGGGAGGGGGAGGGGGAGGGCGGGTGGGGTGGGAGGGAAGGGAGGGTAAAGGGGAAGGGGTGGGAGGGGTAGGAGGGGAGGGGGGGGAGGTAGGAGGGAGAGGAGGGGAGGGAGGTGGGAGGGAGGAACGAAGGAGAGAAAGAAAGACAGAAACAGAGACAGACAGAGATGGACAGACAGACAAACCGCTTCAGAAAGAACGAGACCCAGACAATCACAGACACACTCACACACAGACACAGACACAGACACGGCTCCCACGCAGAGAGGGACACACGCCCCTTCTCCTCCGCGCCCCCTGCTGCGGCGTCGCTGGCGAACACAGAACACAGAACATTTGTTATTCCGAGCACGACCGAACAGAACACGAGTTCAGTGGTCGCGCTTCGGAACTGTCGTGTCACGAGGAAGGGATGATAAAGACGTGTGCATGGAGAGAGAGAGGAAGAGGAGGAGGGAAGGAGGGGAAAGGGGGAGGGGGTGAGATAGAAGAGAGGGGAGGGAGGGAGGAGGAGAGGAGAGAGGGTGGAACAGAAGGAGGGATGGAGGGAGAAAGAGAGGAGGGGAGGGGAAGGGGTGGAATAGAATGAGAGAGGGAGGAAGAAAAAATGAAAATGAAAAGAAAAAAGGACAGATATATATATAAAGACAGATAAAAAGGGAAGAACCAGACAAACATCGATAGATAAATAGACCGATAAAGCAATACACAGAGACAAAAAAACAGAACTCCAGTCTCAAGAATTTCCGGAAAAAGCGACCTTATCTTTTTTATATAATTTTTTATCTCTTCCTTGCCTTTCTCTTCCCCATTTTCTCTCTTAATCTTTCCTTCTCCCTATCATTATCACCATCATCCTTATTCTTAATCGTATCATTACTGTTCTTATTTTGCAATTCATTTGGAGAGAAAGCAGACAACGGAAGAGAGGAAGAGGAGATTACGAAGAGTAGGAGGAAAGAAATGAAAGAGAAATTTAGATAGGAAAAGGAAAGGGGAAATGAAGAACAGGAGATGAAGCAGACGAAAAAAAAAGAAGACCAAAAGAAGCTGCAAAGCAAAAACACAGAAAAAAGGAGAAGAAGAAGAAGAGAAAAAAAGCAGAAACAAAATACAGAAAAAGGAGAAGAAAAGAAAAAAAAAAAAGAAAACAAAGAAGAAAAGGAGAAGAAAAAGAAGAATAGAAAAAAAAAAAGGCAAAAAAAAAACTAAACGGAGAAGGAAGAACTAAACGAAGGAGGATGAGGAGGCGTAAAAAGACCGAGAACCCGAATCCGACGCGAAACTCGAGCGCCCCTGGGAACCCTCGCCGCCTCCTGCGGGGCCTTCGCCTGGGCCTTCGTCAGGGGGTCGCCCATCGCCCTCGCCAAGGGAGGTCATCAGCCAAGGGTAGGTCTGGGGCCATCGGGGTCAGGGTCCAGCCAGGAGGGGAAGGGGTCGTCGCCAGGGAGGTCATCGCCAGGGGGGGCAGGGGGGTCATCGCCAGGGGGTCATAGCCAAGGGGGTCATCGCCAGGGGGGTCATAGCCAAGGGGTCATCGCCAGGGGGTCAAAGGGTTCATCGCCAGGGGGGGAGGGGGGGGTCATCGGCGAGGGCAGCAGTGGGCGCCGGACCATCTCCTCTTCAGTGCGGGCGGCTCATTACGACACAATGCCGCCCCTAACAAGACCCTCCCGCCGGCGACACTTTCTCGGAGGAGGGAGGGAGGAGGAAAGGAGGAGGGAGGGAGGGAGGGAGGGAGGGAGGGAGGGAGGGGAGGGAAGGGAAGGAGGAGGGAGGGAGAGGGAAAGGAAGGAGGGAGGAGGGAGGGAGGAGGGAGAGAGGGAGGAGGGAGGGAGGGGAGGGAAGAGGAGGGGAGAGGGAGGAGGGGGAGGAAAGGGAGGAGGGATGAGAGGAGGGAGGGATGAGAGTTGGAGGGAGGAGGGAAGGAGGGGTGTAAGGATAGCTTCCTTCGCCTTCCCCTCCCCCCTTCCTTGGCGGTGTCGTGGAGGGCTGGTTCCCTCCTTCTCTGTTTTCCTTTTTCGTCTCCACTTCCACTTCTTGCATCTCCTGAGTATCCCTTTCTTCCTCCGCCTCCTTTTCTTCTTCTTCCTCTTCTTCTTTTTCTCTACTTCATTTTCCTCTTCCTCCCCCTTAGCCTCCTTCTCTCTTTCTCATTTTCCTCCTTCTCTCTCTCTTCCCCCTCTGCCTCCTTCTCTTTTTCTTTCCTTCCTTTTCCTCCTCAGTCTTCTCTCTTCTCATTCTCCTTCTTCTTCAACTCACCTCTTTTTCTCCCTCCTTCCTACTCCCTCTCTTTATTTTTCTCTTCTTCTACTCCACCTTTATTCGTCTCCCCTCCTTACTCCCCTCTTTATCTCTCATTTTTCTTCTACTCCACCTCCTTTTTCCCTCCTTCCTACTCCCTCTCTTTATCTTTCTCCTTCTTCTTCTACTCCACCTTTATTTTCCTTCCCTCCTTCCTACTCCCCTCTTTATCTTCTCTTCTTCTCTTCCCCCCCCCCTCCCCCCTCTCTCCTCCCCCCCTCCCCCTTCCTCCGTTACTCCGCCATCTCCACTGACCTCCTACCCGCTCCCCCCCTTAGGACATTCATGACCAACGACGAAGCAAACCTACTTTTCTTGCCCCCTCCTCCCCTCTCCCCCTCCTCCCCCTCCTCTCTCTCTGTGTCTCACTCACTCCTTTCGTTCTTCTTTCCCTTCTACCCCTCCACTTCTTCTTCTTTTTCTGTCCTCCTCTCTCTACACACCTCCATCTACCTCTCCCTCTTACTCTTCTCCTTCCCTCCCTCTCTCCCTTCTCTTCTTCCCTCCCGTTCTTCTCTCTCCTCCCTCCCCTCCATCCCTTCCACTCCCCTTCCTTCCTTCACCCCCTCCCACTCTCTCCTTTCTTCCTCCTTCCCTCCCTCCCCCTCCCACTTTCCCTCCTTTCTTCCCTCCCTCCTCCCTCCCCCCCCCCTCCCACTCCCTCCTTCCCTCCCTCCCACTCCCTCCTTCCCTCCTCCACCTCCCTCCTCCCTCCTCCCTCCCCCTCCCTGCCTCCCCTCCCTTCCCTCCCTCCCCCCTCCCTCCCCTCCCTCCCTCCCTCCCCCTCCCCCTCCCTCTCCCCTCCCTCCCTCCCTCCCTCCTATGATAAACGATTCCATCAACCTCACGTAATCACCTCGTCCGCCTTATATATTCCGCCGCAGATTAACTAAATTAATTCCTGCGGCTCCTTCAGCAGAGGCCCGGGACTCTGGTCTCGGGGAGGCTGCCTATCCGAGGCGTGTCTGTGTCTTGTCTCTTTCTTCTTCTGTCTCTTTCTTTTCTTCTTGTCTCTTTCTTTTCTTTTCTCTCTCTTCTACCTTCTTTCTTATTATTATTTTAAGCTGCGTGGTTACTTTTTATTAATGTCTCTTTTTCTTTTTCAATCGTTTTGTTTTCTTCTGTTTTCTTGTTGTGCGTCGTTGCCGCCTTCGCTAAATGGCTTTAATTTACGTCACGCTGTTCTTCCCTCAACTTCTTTCTTTTGTAAATGGTGGCATCCATCCTCTTTTCCTCCTCCTCCTCCTTCTTCTTCTTCTTCTTCTTCTTCTTCTTCTTCTTCTTCTTCTTCTTCTTCTTCTTCTTCTTCTTCTTTTCTTCTTCTTCTCCTCCTCCTCCTCCCTTTTTCCTATTCTCCCTCTCTCCTCCTCCTCCTCATTATCCTTCCCCTTCTTCCTCTCTTTTTCCTCCCCCCATCATTCCGATATATATATATATATATATATATATATATATATATATATAATATATATATATATATAGATAGATAGATAGATAGATAGATAGATAGATAGATAGATAGATAGATAAATAGATAAATAGATAAATAGATAAATAGATAAATAGATAAACAGATAAATAATCTATCTATCTATATCTATATCTATATCTATATATATCTATGTCTATCTATCTATCTATCTCTATGCAAACCGCGGCAGGGAGCGCGCGGGGCGAGCGGCGCAAGGGGGGCGAGCGGGTGACCCCAAAGGAGGGAACTGGGTGCTCGGCGTCTGGCTTCGCTGCAGATTGTTGCACAGGAGTTCCAGGAGGTTGCGAGAGGCGTTGCAGGAGTCCTGCGCAATGGGCGGAGGTAAAGTGTGTAAGGGAGGGAGGGGAGGAGGGAGGGAGGAAGGGAGGGAGAGGAGAAAGGGTAAGGGAGGGAAAAGGAAGGAAGGGAGGGAGGGAGGAGAGGGAGAGAGGGGTAGGGAAGGAAAAGAGAAGGGAGGAGGGAGAGCAAGAAAGGGGTAAGCGAGGAAAAAGGAAAGAAGGGAGGGAGGATATAATGACGAAGGGAGAGAGAGGGAGAAAGAAAATGAGCTTCTTAATCTGAACTTACAGACAAATTCAACGAGTCTCCGTGAGCCGAGAGAGCCAACAGCCAAAGAACCAGAGAGCCGAGAGAGAGCCGAGAGAGCCCCCGAGAGAACCTCCGAGAGAGCCGAGAGCAGAGCAGCCGCGGGAGCGAGTCCGCGCGCCCCGGGTCGAGCTGAAAAAATCCCCCCCCTCTCCCCTCCCCCCACCCTCCCCCCCACTCCCTCCCCCGTGTTCGAGCCGTGTTATCAGGCCCCTCGCGACGCCCCTGGCTCATCACGACGGCCCGGGCGCAGATTAAGCGGAACACAAGCTCACTCCGAATGGCCTCGCTCCCCCCATCCCCCTCCCCCGCCCGCTCTGCACACCGGGGGGAGTGGAGGAGAGAGGAGGGGGGGAGGAGTGGGGTCGGGAGGGGAGGGATAGGGCCCATCCCCGCTCGTTCTGTACACCGGGGGAGGGGAGGGATAGGCCCATCCCCCAGTTCGTTCTGCACACGGGAAGGGGAGGGAGGAGAGAGGAGGGAGAGGGAGGGGAAAGGACGGTGAGGGGTTGGGGGCGGGAGGAAAAAGGTGGGGGGGGGGGGGATGGGGGTGAAGTGGGTGCTCTTGGGAATTTTGTTGAGTGTGCGTGTGTGGATGGGGACGGTGGATAGTAGGAGTAGCGTTTACACGAGATGCGCACACACCCTTACAAATGTCTACACTTTCCTCCCATATCCATTCATCCATCTATCTATTCATCAAACCATCCATCCATCCGTCTTTACCTCCCTCTCACACACACCACACACACACACACACACACACACACACACACACACACACACACACACACACACACACACACACACACACACACACACACACACACACACACACACACACACACACACACACACACACACACACACACACACACACACACACACACACACACACACACACACACATGGGATTCCTCAAAAAGTAGCAACGAAGGATTTATATAAAACTGATAATTGGTGATAATGCGAGAGGCAAATAACAGTAAATAGAATACCCGAACGTAAGAAAAGAATGAAAGAAAACAGATAAAGACAAGAAAGAAAGAATAAGAACAGGATCAAAGAGATAGATATAAAATACACGGACGAAAGAAAAAAATAAAGATAACAGAAAAAGACAAGAAACGAATGAATCAGAAGAAAGAAAAGAAAGAAAGAAAGAAACAACAAGAATAAGATAAGAAGTAAAAAAAAATAAAGCACGAAAGAAAGAAAGAAAAACAAACAGAATAAGATAAGAAAGATAGTGGTAAAAAGGACAAGAAAGGCGGGAAGATAAAAGATAGAGAAAGAGAGAGAAATATACAGATAGATAAAGATTTTTTTTGTGAAGATATAATTAGGAATTTCTATAAAGGAAATTAGTGTAAGACATTGAACATATATCATACACGCAACATATGATCTCTGTAGTAATGTGGCAGATTGTGATTTTTTTTTAAGCAACACACATATTAATAATTAATTTAGATCTTTCATTCAGAGAAGTTCTTTTTTCAGCTTAAAATTGATGCTGATTTTCATTTGCCTTCAAATATAATGAATTGGAGAAGTAGAGGAGGAGGGGGAGAGTAAAATAGAAAAGAAGGAGGAGTAGGAAAGGGGAAAGAAGAAGAAGAAGGAGAAAGGAGGAGGAGAGAGGGAAGGGAAAGAAGAAGAAGAAGGAAAAGAAGAAAGAGGAGGAGGAGGAGAAGGAAAAGGGAAAGAAGAAGAAGGAAAGAAGAAGAAGAAGAAGGAGGAGAGGAGGGGGAAGGAGAAAAGAAGAAGAAGAAGAGGAAAAGAGAAACAAAAAAAAAGTAGAAGGAGGAGGAGGAGGAGGAGAGAGGGAAGGGAAAGAAGAAGAAGAAGGAAAAGAAGAAGAAGAATGAGGAAGGAGGAGGAGGAGGGACGAAGGAGAGAAAGAAGGAAGAAGAGGAGAAGAAAAACAAAAGAGTAGAAGAGGAGGAGGAGAGAGAGGGAAGGAGGTTGTTGCATGATGAATCCAGCAGCCTTGCAACGCCCCCCCTCCCCCCCTCCCCCCTCCGCCAGTGGTCCGCGCCGGCCTAGCCACGACTACCCTCGGGCTACACGCTACCTCCCCCCCCCCCCATCCCACTCCCTCCCTTTATCGCTACCTACTCCGTCTTCCTTCCTCTCTCTCTCTCTCTCTCTCTCTCTCTCTGTCTTTCTCTTTCATTCTCTCTCTCTCCTTTCTCTCTTCTTCTTCTTCTTCTTCTCTCCTTCTTCTTCTCCCTTCTTCTTCTCCTTCTTCCTCTTCCCTCTTCCTCTCCCTCTTCTTTATCCCCCCTTTCCCCCCAAACCCCTCCCTCCTTCCCACCCTTCTCTACCCCATCCCCCCCCCCACCCACCCTCCTCCCATCTATTCGTAAATCTCCATCTAATTATTGCTACTTTCAGCCTCACCCGATCCAGGCTTGAGTTCTCGTTTTGGCGACCTCAAACAAGCCAAGCGTAACTCGCCAAGACGGATTGCTTTGGCTTCCTCGAGAAAATGAACTTGTTGGCGCTGTTCTTATCGGCCGGTTTTTTTATTTCCCTTTTTTTTATCGTTTTATTGCCGGTTCCCCGATGATTGCTTCTTGTCATTATCGATGTTATTGTTTCAAGTTATTTGTATTGATGTTTTGTTGTTGTTTTTTACGAGGGAGAGGAGAGGAGAGAAGAGAGAGGAGAAGGAGAGAGAGAGAGAAGAGAGAGAAGAGAAGAGAAGAGAAGAGAAGAGAAGAGAAGAGAGAGAGAAGAGAAAGAGAGAGAAGACGAAGAGAAGAGAAGAGAGTGAAGAGAGAGAAGAGATGGGAAGAGGAAAGAAGTGATAAAAGATACTCAGAAGTCATTAGGTAAAGGAACGAAGGAATCAATAACTGAAAAAAAGATAATAATGACAAAACGCAATTAGCGTAAACGGAATAATGGAAAGTCAATATAATCACCCCTGCCCCCCCTTCCCCACTGCAACCAGATCCCACAACACCCCCCCCCACCACCACCATCACCCCAACCTCAACCAGAACTCCCCTCCCCCCCCCCACCCCTAAACACCCTTTCTCCTCACCCCCAACTTAAATTACAACCCCTTTCTTCCACTCTTGCTAGGAACCCCCTCCCCCCCCCACCTTTCCCCCTCCAATTCATCTAGAATCCTCCTTTCTCCCCCCTACCCCTACCACAGCCACCCTTCCCCCCATAATCCCAACCCACACTCCCCACCCTTCCCCCCCCCTAATCCCAACCCACACTCCCCACCCTTACCCCTCCACCTCAACTCTCACCCACTTCCCCCATCCCCAACCCTATATATCCCCCCACCACCCTTCGCGATATAAAACCAAGCGCCCTCCCTTCCTCACCTCCCCCACCCCCATTCCCCTCCCCTCCCCTCCCCTTCCCTCCACCCTCACTCTCACCCTTTTCCTCCCCCTCCCCTCCCCTCCCCCTTCCCTCCACCCTCCACCCTCACTCTCACCCCTTTTCCTCCTCTCCCCCTCCCCCCTCCCCTCCACGTCCGAGATTGGGTGGTCGCGGAGCCACCGAAGGATCCGATTAATCACTGCAGCGTCAGGACCTCGTGTGTTCTGCTCTCGCTCTTCTCTTCTCTCTTCTCTCTCTCTCTCTTCTCTCTTCTCTCTCTCTCTCCCACTCCCTCTCCTCTCCTCTCCACTCCCACTCCCACTCCTTCTCCCTCTCCCTCTCCCTCGTGCGTTCGGTTGCTTTCTGGTGCTGTGTGTTCGGCTGCAAGGTCTTCTTCAGCTGTGTTCGGCTGTTCGGCGGTTTAAGGCATGTTTGTTCGGTTGTTTGAGGCTGTGTTCGGTTGTTTGTGTGTGCCCTTGTTCCCTTGTTTTACTGCCGTGTTTGGTTTTCTCTTGTGTTCCGTAGCTTTCACTTCCTATCTGGTTCTGTTCCGTCGTGTTCAATTTGTGTTGTTGGTATGAAGTATTATCCTTGGTTTATCGGTTTCTCGCCTCCTTTATTTTCACTCCAGCCGTGTCTCGGTGCGTCCCGAAGACATGCTGTGTATGCTTCAAATTGTATTTATTTTTATCTACTTACCATCCTTTTTATAGATGGAGGCGGGGATAGATAGTATCAGAGTGCGTTTGTTTGAACCTGCCCTTTCTTTCAGCTCTCTCTCTATCTTTCTATCTCTCCCTCTCCTTACCTCTCCCTCTCTTTCCTCCTACCTCTCCCTTCCTATCCCCGTTACCATCTAGCTCTCCCTCCTCTCCCCCCCCCTCCTCTCTCTTTTCTCTCTCTCCCCCCCCCCCCCTTCTCTCTCTTCTTACCCTCTCTCATTCTCCTCCTACTTCCTTCCCCCCTCCTCTCTCTCTCTTCTCCTCCCCTCTCTCACTCCTCCTTCTCCTCCTCTCTCTCCTTTCCTCCCTCCTCCTCTCTCTCTCCCTCCCATCATCTCCCTTTAATTAGCAGGCAATACACGCTCTTCCTCGGGAATATAATGAGAAGGCAGTTAAAAGCAATCAGAATGGATTGTTTTCATCCATCCTATTCTCTATATAATTACTTACGATATCGACGATGAGAGATGATGCTAACGAATGCCCGATGACACACATTAGATAAAGCGCATCTGATCACTGATTTAAGGGACGTAGTGTCACTTTATAACGCATCGGTGCTTGGGCGTTATGCGTTATATTCGATCACATATCCAATCTATGTGGTTTTCCTTTTTCAAAATGCGTGGTCTATTTTTTCCTCTTGCTTTCCGGAGACTTTTGAAATTAATAATAATGGCACATGAAGAAATATTAATAAAAATGATACAAGGATGGAAAATAGTGAGAACATCGGTACGTAATAATTAAATCGTTGGCGAATTATCATGCAATAAAAAGATAAAAATAAAAATGAAAGTAAAAAGATAAACGAAAGAGAGAATAATCCTCGAAAAAGACAAAAAAAAAAAAAAAAAAAACACACACAACAAAATAAACAAACGAAAAAAAAACAGAATCACCCTTGAAGAAGAAAAAAAATAAAAATAAAAGATACAAACAAACAGACAAACAAAACAACCGCCCAAGAAGGAGAAAAGGGCAGAGTGAGGAGGAGAAGATAAGGATTAGAATAATCAAAGCAGCTAATCAAAACGTCTAGCGAACCGGGACGTGTGGGGGGGTGTGGATGGTTCAATTTATTGTGGTTCTCGTGACGGGGAAATGGATGGCGGCCGCGCACGTTAATATCGCGTTAGTTGGTTTGTTATGGTGCGGGGAGGGAGGGGAGGGAGGGGAGGGGGAGGGGGAGGAGAGAGGGGGAGGGAGGGAGGGGTGGGTGGAGGAGAAGGGAAGAGAGGGATGGGTGGAGGAGAAGAGAAGGGAGAGGGAGGGATGGGTGGAGGAAAGGGAGGGGGAGGAGAGAGAAGGAAGGGGGAGAGGTGCGGGTTAGATAGGAGGATAGGAGAGGATGAGAGATGAGGGAAAAGGGGGGGGGGGGTTGTGAGGGAGAAGGTTAAATTGTAAGAGGTAAGAGGAGGGAAGGGAGGGAGGGATAGGAGGGGGATGGTGAGAGGATGGGATACGGTGGGGTGGCGAAGGGAGGGCTTGGATAAGAGCTAAATTCAAAGGGGAAGGGGAGAGGGGAGAGTGAGGGAGAGGGAAGGAGTGAAGACGGTGAGGGAGAAGAATGGAGACATGGCAAGAGGCGAGGTGGAGGGAGAGTGAGAGAGGGGAAGGAGTGAAGATGGTGAGGGAGAGGAAAGGGGAAAGGAAGCAGAGGAGGTGGAGAGATAGCGAGAGAGAGGGAATGGCGAGGGAAAAGGATAGAAAGAGGACAGGAGGAAGAAAGAAATGAGAGGGAGGGAGGGAGGAAAGGAAAGTAGAGGGAGACAGGTAAAAACCTCGGGATTTCTTAGAAATATCCGGACATAAAATTAAATGGAAAAAAAACACAAAGCAGAAAAAAGAAAGATGGGAGAAGAAGAAACAGAGAGAGATGATATGAAAATGAAAAAAAAATTTACCGACAACAACCAAAGAGAAAAAGAAAAGAAAAAGACGAACACAATTTTAGATTCATTACTTCTTTACCACTTCAATAGCTATCGATCTCCGTCGCTGACTGAGATAACGATCACTTGAGAGAGAGAGAGAGAGAGAGAGAGAGAGAGAGAGAGAGAGAGAGAGAGAGAGAGAGAGAGAGAGAGAGAGAGAGAGAGAGAGAGAGAGAGAGAGAGAGAGAGAGAGAGAGAGAGAGAGAGAGAGACGAGAGAGAGAGAGAGAGAGAGAGAGAGAGAGGAGAGAGAGAGAGAGAGAGAGAGAGAGAGAGAGAGAGAGGAGAGAGAGAGAGAGAGAGAGAGAGAGAGAGAGAGAGAGAGAGAGAGAGAGAGAGAGAGAGAGAGAGAGAGAGAGAGAGAGAGAGAGAGAGAGAGAGAGAGAGAGAGAGAGAGAGAGAGAGAGAGAGAGAGAGGAGGGAGAGGAGAGAGAGAGAGAGAGAGAGAGAGAGAGAGAGAGAGAGAGAGAGAGGAAGAGAGAGAGAGAGAGAGAAGAGAGAGAGAGAGAGAGAGAGACGAGAAGGAGAGAGACGGAAGAGAGAGAAGAGAGAGAGAGAGAGAGAGAGAGAGAGAGAGAGAGAGAGAGAGAAATTGACCTAGGAGGGGACACCAGGTGAAGCGAGATACACAACGGTACGCGAGAACGAATAAAAATAAAACAACATAAAACAAGTAAACACAACACTAGCATAAATATATGAACTCAAAAATAATTTAAGAAAAGGACCGAGGTATTATGGCGGAAGGTTAATATAAAAATCACCAATCACTGGAGCCGATGTATAATTAACAGGTGGCGCCTCCCTACCGTCGACGGAACGGGGACAAGTAAACGATAACGAGTGGCAGAGGGCTCGCGCGATCGTCTGAGGAGGGGGAGAACCAGGATCTTATCCTCTTCTCGCGAGGTGATCGTCGAAATAGGGCTCTCCTTTCTTAGCTCCTTTCTCTTCGTAGTATGTGTCTGCTCTCCCTCTCCCTTTTCTCGTGGGTCTCTCTCCTCTTTCTCTCGTGTCTCTCTCCCCTCTTTCTCTCTGGTTCTCTCCTCTTTCTCTCGTGGTCTCTCTCTTTCTCTGTGGTCTCTCTCCTCTCTTCTCGTGGGTCTTCCCTCTTTCTCTCTGTCTCTCTCCCTCTTCTCTTGGTCTTCTCTCCTCTTTCTCTCTCGTCCTCGTGGTCTCGTCGTGGTCTTCCTCTTTCTCTCGTGGTCTCTCTCCCTCTTTCTCTTCGTCTTTCTTTCTCTCGGGTTTTCTCCCTCTTTCTCTTCGTCTTTCTTTCTCTCTGGTCTCCTCCCTTTCTCTTCTTTTTACTTTTCTTCCCTCCCTTTTTTCTGTTCTACTCTCTCTGTTCTGATATATCTATTTCTGTCTGGGGTCTATTAGTCTATCTGTATCTATCTATCTATCTATCTATCTATCTAACTATCTATCTATCTATCTATCTATCTATCTATTCTATCTATTAATCTATCTATCTATCTGGTATCTATCTTTATGTCTATCTATCTATAAGATTCTATCTCCTTCCTTGTCATGATTCAACAAGTTGTAGATTAGAGCAGAAACAATAGATAGATAGATAGACGGGAGACACACGAAAAGCGGGACCATAACTATCACTAAATAATTATCCGAAGACATCACACTCCTTTCCAATCGATAATCCATTAATGAAGATGATGATTAATCAAGAGGAATGTGTTAGTTAATTGGTTTCTTGGGATTAATAATTAGTCTTCTCTTTGCCTTCTCTCCTGAACATGTGAGAAAGTGAGGACGTGGGTGATGGTGATGATGATAGTGATGATGGAGGCAAATTAAGACAGTGACAATGATGGTGATGATTGTATTGGTAATAGTGGTGGTGATGGTGGTGGTGGTGGTGATGATGATGTGATGATGATGATGATGATGAATAAAGATAAAGATAAAGATAAGAAGATAAGATAAAGATAAAGATACAGATAAGATAAAGATAAAGATAAAGATAAAGATAAAGATGAAGATGAAGATGAAGATGAAGATGAAATGAGATGAAGATGAAGATGAAGTGAGATGAAAAGCGATAACGATAACGATAAAGCCAAAGCTCACACCCAACCCCAGCGCCCGAGGCCGCCCACTCACCTGTCTCGCAGTTGGCGCCCGTCCACCCGGGGCGGCACACCTTGTCCCCGGCCGAGTCGCAGGTGTGGTGGCCGAACTTGTCGTTCCTGGGGCGGCAGAACTTGGTGCAGGTCGTGTTGTAGTAGTTCTGGTCGCAGAGGACGCGCACGCGGTAGGTCACGCGGGTCACGTTGCTGCTGTGGGTCAGCGTGTGCCAGTCGGTGCTCGGGACCAGGATGCCGCTGTAGGTGGCCATGTCGATCACCTGCCGGGCCTCCTCTGCGGGGGGGGGGGGGGGAGAAGGACTCATTAGCAAAGGGGAGGAATCCTGACGACAATGCATATGTAGATGCGTGTGTGTACAAATATCTATCCATCTACATATACATATGTATGTGTGTATATATAATATAAATATATATATATATATATATATATATATATACATATATATAAACAGACAGATAGACAAATAGCTACACACACACATATACACACACACACATATATATATATATATATATATATATATATATATATATATATATATATATATATATATAAGTGCAGAAAATTCCACAATGCATAAAGGAATATTTTTAAAATGAGACAGCAATTTCGACATTCAGTTCCATCTTCCAGTCCTGAAAGTGAAATCCAGGAAGATTTCGAAACTGTTGTCTCATTAACAAAAAAAATCTCGTTGTGCATTTGGGTTTTCTTTCGTAGTATTAACACGGTAGAGTATTTTACTAATCATATATACATATTCAAACATACACACAAGCATGTATGCATACATACATACACACATATGTATGTATATACGTATATATATCTATATGCTTAATAATAATAATAATAATAATAATAATAATAATAATAATAATAATAATAATAATAATAATAATAATAATAATAATAATAATAATAATAGACTGATACTACTACTGATACAAATACTTATATTACAAATTTGACTATAATTTGACTACGAAATATTACTTTTCACTGGAGACAAAGCTTTAAAAAAAACTGGAAAACAACAATCCAACTCCTGACCATTAACAACACACATTCCTACAACAACAAAAACAAATACAAAGAAACACCACACACAACTACACACACATACTACACACACCCACACACCCCACACACACCACACACACACACACACACACACACACACACACACACACACACACACACACACACACACACACACACACACACACACACACACACACACACACTACACACACACTACACCCCCCACACACACCCACACCCCCACGCCCCCGCATTCCACCCACGCCTCAAGCATCGTACATCACGGATCCGCACCCGGCACCTGCCAGATGTACGACGCTCCCCTTTCCTCGTCGCGTCGCACAGGTGATTAACGCCGTGTCACCTGTGATGGGCTACACCTGCGCGGCGCCCGAACACCTCTTCGCTAATGACGACGAGCTTATTGATGGCTCGGACCGCCGCCGACACGTGCATCCGGCCCCGTGGTGTTGCTGTCGTTCGTTGTCTTTGCTGTTGTTGTTTAATCGTCTTTGTTGTTGTTTTTGTTTCGTGCTGTTGTTTGTTATCGTCTTTGGTGTTGTTTTTGTTTCATGCTGTTGTTTTTATCGTCTGTGTTGTCGTTGAGGTTTCTATTGTTGTTTCTGTTGTTGTTTTTCTTATCGATGTAGTTGGCGTTAATTCTAATTGTGGCTGATTGTCTAGTTCGGTTGTTTGGTGGAATTGGGTTGCCTATTCGCTTGCTCGATATGTATCTTTTTTTTTTTTTCTTATTCTATTACCATCCTCTATATCTAGATATAGTACGTGTCGTCTATTCAATTCTTTGAGAGGATGGTACTTTCTTCTGGATAGTGTTCTAGATATCTTGCTGTTGTTGTTGTTGTTACTGTTGTTATTATTATTCTATTTGTGTCACTTCTTCGTCATCAGCTTTTCCTTTTTTCTTTTCTGTCTCTGCACTTGCATCGTTTTTTTTTCTTTCTTAACTCTTTTTCTTCCATCTTTTGCCTTCTTTAACATTCCTCTTCGCCTTTTTCCTCTCATTCCCCTTTCTCCTTCCCCCTCTTCAATTCCTTGTCTTACTTTTCCCTCTCCTCTTACTCCTTCCACTTTATATACCCTGCTCCCCCTCCCCACATTTACTTTCCTCTCCCTCTCCCCTTCATCTTACCTCTCTTTCTCTCACACTTCTCTTTCTTCTTCCTTCATTCCCTTCTTTCTTCTACCCCTTTTCCCTTCTCTCTCTCCTTCTTCCCATCCCTCTTTCTTCCTTTCTTCCTCTCCTCCTTTCCCTTTCCTCAAATCCCTTCACTTCTATCCTTCATCCCTCTTCCCCCGCCTCCCTTCCTTCCTCCTATCCCCTCTCCCCTTCCATCCTCCCTATTCCCCACTCTCTCCCCTTCCTCCTTCCCTCTATCCCCTTCTCTCCTTTCTCCCTCCCACTTCCCTTCTTCTATCGCCCCTCTCCTCTTTCGTCCCCATACCCCACTTCTCCCCTTCTTCCTTCCTTCCTCCTATCTCACTCCCTTTTCCTTCCCTCTTCCCATCTCCTTCCTCCAAGCCCTCTCCCCCCGCCACCTCCCTCCCTCCCTCCTTCCAGCCTCCCCTCCTTACCCACCCCTTCCCCTCTTCCCCCCTCTCTTACCCACCCCTCCCTCTCCCCCTCTTCAACCCAACCCCTCCCCTCTTCCCCCTCTTTACATCCTCCCCTCCCCCCCTCTCCCACCCTTTCCCCCCCTTCTTTACCCACCCCTTCCCCTCCTCCCCCTTCATTATCCACACCTTCTCTAATACGAACATGACATCCACCAGCGACCCTTTGTGTCAGCGGCGTTATGTTTGTTCATTTTTTTTCTCTCTCTCTCTCCCTCTCTCCCCTCCCTCCTTTTTACCCTATTCATGAGGGACAGCAGGTGATTCGTCTGGGGTACGGCTCGTCTAACTGTACCCCTCGCGCGTGCTACTCAGTACTCGTTCATATCCTAGCACATTTTTTTCGCATTCCTTTCTAGATACTATCCATGAGACGGCCGCGCCGTACTCATCTATGTTCAGATACCCGATGCGACTTATCCTGCTCCCCTGGGTACATTACTCTTCTGTCCCCCCCCGGCGGCCGTGCGCTAATTTGTGACCCTTCCGGCTGAATGTATCTTGCTTCGTTCTCCTGTCTCTTTCGTTCTTCTCGATGTCCGACGTTTTCTGCCTTGAAGTGTTTGTTCGTTTTCTGTTCTCTGTTTCTGTGTTCGTTAGCCTTCCTCGTCGCATAGGTGAGGGCGGGGTGCAAGGAGAGAAGGAGAGGAGAGAGAGGGTGACTCTATTTCCTCATCGGAGGTGGAGAGGGGTATCTGTCTAGGGGTGTGGACGGTAGTCGGTGGTATAGTTGGTGCATCGGATCCTCTGAGTACGAGAGGGCGAGGCTGTGAGAGGGAATGGCAGGTGCCTAGTGATACGAGCGGGATTGGACTGGAGGGAAGGGGAATGGGAGAGATCGAGAAGGAAAAGGGGAAAGGGAGGTGATGAGGGGAGGGAGTAAGAGAAGGAGGGAGTAGGAGGGTTTAGAAGGAGAACCTGGCTGTATAAGTAGAGAAGAGGGGAGCGGGAGAAAGACAGGGAGATGAAGGGTCAAGGCCTCTCAGTCGAGAATGAACCTCTTTCCGTGAGACATGCGGAGGAAATAATAAGAAAGTAGATATAGTATGTGCACTAGGGAGCAAAGATGGAGAGGGAACAGAGAACACAACTGCGGCGATAATCGGTGGGTAAAGACCGAATATGGCTTTAGTTGGTTACCGGACACAGCGGTCGAGAAGGCGAACAGCGCCACGAGGAGTGCCCAAAAGAGAAACAGAATCGAGGGTCGGTGAACAGGAAGCGTAAAGTAAGCTACAAGACTAACTCGGAGACCGAGGTGTGATTGGGTCTCAAGAGCTAGTGACAGACGATTATCACTAATTATGGACGATAAGAGTGCGGATCTCGACTGTGCCGTTTAGAGGGTAAGCAAAGAAGAACATGAGAACAGAAAATCAAAAGACACCACGATTAGGGGACAAAGGAATATGAGAGGCAGACGGGAAGGGAAGAATGGGAGGAGGGGAGGAGGGAGGGAGGGAAGGCACTGGCGAGGGATATGGGGATGGACTGTGCATAGGGAGGGAGACGGGAGGGGAGAGTAACAAGCACCAGATTCTTCTATCGCTGGCGTCCCTCAGACTATGTTACGGCAACAAGGGAAGGAGAGGCAGAGGAAAGGAGGGAGGCGAGGGAGGGAGGGCAGGCAAGGAGGAGGGAGGGAGGGAGGGCGAGGGGAAGGGTACGTCAGGCGCTAATAGCTTCCATTCCTCCTCCTCGAAATTCTCTCCTTCCCGCTTAAGGAACTCATGTTGAATTGTGATCGATCAGATATCTTCGAAATCGCATTGCAACAATCCTGCGCGAGCTCGTGTCAACCACCACGCAGTAATAGATTGGCTATTGGCTACCCCCTACCCGGTGTAAGTGCAAACTGTAAAAGCATTCCGAGGATCTGCATAGCTTGCCGCACAGTCGCGACATAAGCGCGGCTACCTACGCGCAACGCGATATTCCAGGGTCCCCACTTACGACATTTCAGCCTTCGCATGTAGGCACTCCGCATTACCGCTCCGAACATGATCCTTTTTCGTTATTCAATATGCGTTCGCGCATTGTTTCATGCCTCCTCAATCCTGTCAGCAAGGTTAATCTTCTACTTAGCATTTTCTTCTTATCAACATTACCTCTCTATCTTGTCAATTCTACGTCTCTGTAGATCCAGCCCGCGTCTCTGATTGTCTAAGTGCTCCTACGTTGTCCTGTGCTTTATTTGTGCTCAACCTACTCTCCTTCTCGAATATTCGCACCTTGTCCACCCCGCGTGTCTTTTAGCATAGACACGCGCTTAGGATAGATGTAGACAAGAGAGAGTGATTGTGTAGACCCAGACAGAAGAGATGAGTGATGAGAGGAGAATGAGAGAGAAGAGAAGAGAGAGACAGAGAGAGAGAGAGAAGGAGAGGAGAGGAGATAGGAGAGAGGGAGTGATGAGAGAGAGAGAAGATAGAGAAGAGGGCGGAGCGGGGAAGAGGGAAGAGGATTTGGGGAGGAGGGGGAGAGAAGAGCGAGCGAGAGAGAGTGAGACGGAGCCGAGAGTGAGAGAGGAGAGCTGAGAGAGGAGAGAGAGAAGGGAGAGAGAGGGGGAGAGAGAGAGAGGGGAAGGGAGAGGGAAGGAGCTGAGGAGTGACGAGAGACGAGGAGGAGGAAAGATGTAGAGAAGAGAGAGAAAGAGAAAAGGGATAAGAGAAAGGGAAAGAGAGGAAAAAGAGGGAAAGCGAGAAAGAGCGAGCAGCGAGAGGAGAGAGCGAGAGAGAGAGATGAGAGAGTGAGAGAGGAGAGACAGAGAGACGAGACGAGAGAGAGAGAGAGAGGAGAGAGAGGAGCGTAGAGGAGATAAAAGAGGGAGAGAGAGAAATGAACGAGAGAGGAGAGAGAGAGAGAGAATAAGCATAGAAAGGGAGATGGGAGAAGGCAAGAGAAAAAAGAGAACAAGAAAATATAGACAAATAGACAGACAGAGAATACAAAAAAAAAAGAGTCAGAAACAGAACAACACCAACCAACCAACGGCGGACAACCGACCAACCCAACCGACCCCCGACCAGCCAGCAAAGAGGCGTCGCGTCCGGGCCACATGTGTACTTACGCGACATTCCAGCGCGCATGTCCAGCACCTCGAGAATCAGCGTGAAGGATCTCCTGGAAAGAAGAGGAGAAAAAAAGGCAGTTAGTTACATGTTCAAACTGCATTGTGGATACTTCGGAAATTGTGTTTGCTTTCGCTCAAGTGGGAAAGGAAAATGTAGGTCCATTTGAGGAAAAGATATTTGAGGAATATACATTGAAGTTATGTACACTATTTCGCTTAAGTGGGAAAGGAAAATGTAGGTCCATTTGGGGGAAAAATATATTTGATGAATATACATTGAAGTTATGTACACCAGCACACAACAGAAACGAGCACACATATTCTTACATAAATACACATATAAAGAATACACATGCCTGACTAGACACACACAGTACACTTAAAATGGATTAAATATTACCCCGAGTCTGAAATCTATATTGAATATTGCCCTGTATAACGACCTCTTGGCCAGAGCGGCGAGTCGTGATTCTGTCATCTACTTCCTGACACGCTCCTCTCCTGCTCCTTTCTTCCTCCCTCCTCTCCTCGCCTCCTTCCCATCCCTTCCTTTCGCTTCTCTCCTTCGCCGGGGAAATGAACAGTGATCATAAATCCGGGAGTTGTTAATGAAAAATCGATTTCGCGAGCCGGAAAAAGGGCCAGCGGCGCACGCACTATTCCCGTTTTCTTTGCGCTGAAAGGAAATCGTGAGTCGGGGAGGAATTCGACGGTCGACTCAAACGTTCTGGCAGAGAAACGTTTTTCTTCCTTTTTTTTTTTTCATTCAGTTTGGTGTAGATGTGTGCGTAGATAGAGGAGAACCCTACAAATTGTAGATAAAAATCTCGCAAACAGAGAGAGAGATGGGAGAGACGAGAGAAGGGAGAGAGAGAGAGAGAGATGAGACCGAGAGAGAGTGAGGAGACAGGAGCGTACGTGGGAGAGAGAGAAAGAGGACTGAGAGAGATCGTTGGAGAAGAGAAGAGATGGGAGAAAAATTCGAGTTTGCACTAACAAAAACAATCCACAACACCACACAGCCGACACCACCGGCTCCCGCGGTTTGCTATAACCTTCCAATTCCTCAAGTCGTTCTCCTTTCTGCCACATCAAGCGTTTCTTCACTTTTCATCGTGGGAAGAAAGAGGACAGGAGAGGCAAGGAGAGGGAGAATGAAGAGAGGTAGGGTAGGGAGGGAGAGGAAGACGGGTGATTTGAAGGGGGGGACAAGGAGAAGAAGGAGGAGAGGAAGATGAAGAAGGGTAGGTAGGGAGGAAGGAGGGAGGGGAAAGGGGTGGAGGAAGGAGAGAAGGAGAGAGAAGATGAAGAAGGTAGGTAGGGAGGAAGGAGGGAGGGAAAGGGCGAGGGGGACAGGAGAGAAGGAGAGAGAAGATGAAGAGGAAGGTAAGGGAGGAAGGGAGGGAGCGACAAAGGGAAGGAGAAGGAGAGAGAAGGAAGAAGGTAGTAGGAGAGGAATAAAAGTACAGAGGGAGGGACAAGGTGGGAGGAAGGAGGGAGGGAGAGGGAATGAAGAAAAGAGAGAAGGAGGGCCACACCAAAGAAAAGAGGGGAAAGAGGAAAGGGAAAGGGAGAGAGAGAGAGAGAGAGAGAGAGAGAGAGAGAGAGAGGAGAGAGAGAGAGAGGGAGAGAGAGAGAGAGAGAGAGAACGAGAGAAGAGAAGAGAGAGAGAGAGGAGAGAGGAGGAGAGAGAGAGAGGACGAGCGCCTGCGAAGTGTGTTGCCCAGTCTCCGTGGCTACTCTACAATGAATCATCAATCTTGCCAAATACCGGAATGCATAATGAAATGAAAACGCACGAACTGGGTATCACGAGGAGAGGAGGAGGAGGAGGAGGAAGAGGAGGAGGAGAAGGAGGAGGCAGGGGGGGGAGGAGGAGGAGGAGGAGGAAGAGGAGAGAGAAGGAGGAGGAGGAGGGGGGAGAAGGAGAAGGGGGAGAGGAGGGGAGGAGGAGGGAGGGAGGTGGAGGAAGAGGAGGAGGAGGAGGAGGAGGAGGGAGGAGAGGAGGAGTAAGAGGAAGAGGAAGAGGAAAGGAGAAGACGAAGGGGAGTGAAGAGGTACGAGGAAAATGAAGATAGAGAGAATGAGAATAAAGAATGAGTAGAGAGGATACGTTGATAAGTAAGTGGATGAGAAGTAAGGGAGGGGAAAGCGAGAGGATAAAGCAGAAGAGGAAGAGAGAAAGGAGAAATAATCACATGACGAGGAGTCAAAGGATGAAAGCAAAGAACATACGAAACATACGAATCAGTAGTGATAGGATGAAGAAAAAGGCGAGAAGGAGAAAAAGCATAAAGGAAGAGAGAAAACGAAGAAGAAAGAAACCGAAAAAGGAGAAAGCGAAAAGGAAGATGACATGAAAATATTAAAGCAAAGACAAAAAAGGAAGAGAGAAAAAGAGAGAAAAAACACCAAAAAGAACGGAAGAACAGTAAAAAAAAGACGAAGAAGAAGAAGAAGAAGAAGAGAAAGAAAAAGAACAAACAAACAACGGAAGAATGAAGAGTAAAAAAAGACGAAGAAGAAGAAGAGAAAGAAAAGAAAAAGAACAAACAAACAAAAAAACAACGAAGCCCAGTAATCGAAGGTAAGTGAACAGATACGATCACAAAATAACCGCCGGTATATGAAGTCATGCGTTATCGGCGGCCAAGCGTCAACGGCGGGCGTGAATTAAACGCATCCATTTGTTCTACGCCGCCGCCCCAGCCAGCCAGGAATGCGCAGCTGGGCGGCCGGGAACGCACTGGAAAGGAGGGCGGGGAACGCGAATGCGTCTTTGGGTTATCATTATTATCGTGTTTGCTTATTCTTGTTTACTATTATTATCATCATATTTTTGTTTTCATAATTGTCAACGTTTTGTTTTTGTTTTTTTTGTCATGTTTGTTTATTCTTGTTTATCATTATTGTCATCGTGCTTGTTTTGCTTGTTAGCTTTTACGTCGTCATGTTTGTTTATTCTTGTTTATCATTAGTATCATGTTTGTCTTGTTTGTTCGTTGATTATCATTATCATCATCCTCATCATGTTTGTTTTGTCTCTTGATTTTTATTATTATTATTACCATCACCATCATCATTTTTGTTTAGTTTTGATTATCATTACCATCATCATCAGCATGCTTGTTTAATAACACCATTAACATCACCATCCTCACCATCATCATTATTCTTAAACATCCTTATGAAAGCATTGTTATCACTCCCTTGTCATTCTTCCATCGTTATCGCTCTTATCCTTGTTATCACCAGTACTTCCAGTGGCAGTGGTAGCAGTAGGAGACCTGTACAAGTAGCCACGGGTACAACCACCAGGAAAAGGGTTGGATGCTAAAGAATAGCGGTTTTTGTTCCATCTGTTAGTTCGTGTTGGTGGGAAAGGGCTCTACTGAAGGAACCTTGCGTTGGTTGTGCTGGAACATTTCTTCTTCTTCTCGTCTTGTCCCAGATCAGATATATTCCTCACTTCTTGTTTAAGTGTTCCATCTCTGTTATTTCAAGTTTTTATGTTTATGTTTCTGATTTTAGTCTCAGGGAGGGAGGGAGGGAGAGGGAGAGGAGAGGAGGGAGAGGGAGGAGGGAGGGAGGGAGGGAGGGAGGAGAGGGAGGGAGGGAGGGAGGGAGGATGAGGAGAAGAGAGAGAGGAGAGAGGAGAGAGAGAGAGGAGAGAGAAGAGAGAGAGAGAGAGAGAGAGAGAGAGAGAGAGAGAGAGAGCGAGAGAGAGAGAGAG
Source organism: Penaeus vannamei (assembly GCF_003789085.1). Classification (NCBI taxonomy): domain Eukaryota; kingdom Metazoa; phylum Arthropoda; class Malacostraca; order Decapoda; family Penaeidae; genus Penaeus; species Penaeus vannamei. The sequence continues at coordinate 160,170 of NW_020870800.1, forward strand.
AGAGAGAGAGAGAGAGAGAGAGAGAGAGAGAGAGAGAGAGCGAGAAGAAAGAGAGAGAGAAAGAGAAGAGAGAAGAGAGAGACAGAGTATAAAGAGAAGAAAAAGAGATAAAAGATACTCGAACAAGAACAAGAGAGCCATCTGAGGGCGTGGGCGAGGGGGGGGGAGTGACAAGTGAACGCCCTTGTTCTGCCGGCCGTAGCGCGTTCAGAGCAGGACGCGAGAGAACACAGCCAATTAATATATTCATTGCTCAAGAGCGCCAACAGCCCCGGGAGCGCCACCTCGTGACAATGGCCACTAAACCCGGGTTGAGTTGAAGAGCCCAAACACAGTCTTCAATTTTTTTCCTTCTTTTACATACTCCGTCTCCCACCTTTCAAACAATCCGTTTTACGACCGATGAATGTATTTTAAAGTCTTTCATTTTTTTTTTTTTTTTTACGACCGATCTCGTGCATCAACGAAAGATCCCGACTCAGGATACATTTATCAGAGAATATCATTTGTTTACACATATTTTTTTTTCCTTCCGAGTCAAAATATGCCTTCGCGGCCGAGGGTCACGTTCCGGCGGACAATAGAACCGGCTTGTGTAGACGAGACGGACGGAGAAAACCGGGACACGGGGCTTTTTCACATGATAATTCATGGCTGACCGATGGTGGGGCCGACCTGGGACGCCATGCTGATCCTCTCCTCCTCCTCCTCCTCCCTCCTCCTCCTCCCTCCCATCCCCCTCCTCCTCCTCCTCCTTATTCGCTCTAATCTCTCTCTCTCCTCCCTCCTCCTTCCTCTCCCCTCCTCCTCCTCCTCCTCCTCCTCCCTTCCTCCTCCTCCTTCTCTCCTCCTCCTCTCCTCCCTCCTCCTCCTCCTCCTCCTTCCTCCTCCTCCTCCTTCCTCCTCTCTTCCCCTCCTCCTCCTCCTCCTCCTCCTCCTCCTCCTCCTCCTCCTCCTCCTCCTCCTCCTCCTCCCTCCTTCCTCCTCCTCTCCCTCCTCCTCCTCCTCCTCCTCTCCTCCCGTCCTCCTCTCCCAGCGTCTGATATCCATGATATCACGCTCTCAATTGGGCTTATGAATAGACTACTTTTATCGGCTGGAAAGTGATCGGTTTTCGACCCATGGTATCGGGCTCCTTATGAGGATAACTGATGCAAATATATGAACGCCGTGCCGACACAAGGTTTTTTTTCTTCTTCTTCTTCTTCTTTTGCTTGCTTTCTTTTCTTTTCTTTTCTTCGTCTCGCTCTTCCCAATCCGAGGGATATCAGGCTGTGTATATTCTCCTGCATAATGTTGTGAAAATATGATATGATACCGGGACTATGCTTCTGAACAGCTCTAACACGCACAGATTAATAATACCTTTATTTTTTTAAATAGACCTTACCAAGAATGTGGTTATTTATATATACCTACACTGAGGTTTTGCTGTTTGATCGTGACGTCAAAAAGGTACACTTGCCCTTAACTGATCGACCGAAATA
>NW_020870800.1:169156-182161 GCF_003789085.1 Penaeus vannamei
AGCAATGCCGTATGTGTCCTCTGGGGCCCCCTCCCCACCCCCTCTTATCCGTGGGACCCCTCCCCACCCTCCATTTTTTCTTTTTTTTTTCTACATTGAATACTTTTCTTTCCTATAGTATTTGAAGATGTGCATGCATGCTGGAAAAAAAAGATGTTATCACCTCATAATTCTCAATCAAAAAATATACAAAGTGATATGCAAATCCTCCCTTAGGTCAAATGAAGTAGCACCTTATATAAAAAAAGATAGTATTAATACGTAACCTTATACTGAAACTGACCTTCTGTGATACTGTTGGGTGGGGGGGGGGATGGGGGGGGATTCGTATAGAGGGTGGGGGGGGGGGAGGGTGGTGGGGGGAAGGAGATGAAGAGGGAAAAAGAAAGAAGAGAGAGAGAAAGGGTTAGAGGAGGAGGGAAGTTGGCGACGAGAGAGGAAGAGACGAAGAAGGGAGGAGGAGAGGGAAGGGAAAGGGGGGAGGGAAGGGGGAGAAGAAGAAGAAGGGAGGAGGAGAAGCAGACGAAAGACAAGAAGAGGAGGAGGAGGAGGAGAAGAAGAAGAAGAAGAAGAAGAAGAGGAGAGAGGAGGAGGAGAAGCAGACGACAAAAAGAAGAGGGAAGGGAGGACAGGGAGGGAGAAGTTTGAAAGAGGGAGGAAAAGAAAGGACGAAAGGGGAAGAAGAAGGGGACGGAAAGGGAGGCGGAGGAGAGGAGGGACGAAGGAGAAGGAGCAGGAGGAGGAGGGGGGGGTGAGGGGGAAATGTGTCCAGGGTCCGAATAAGAAGCGGAACGAAACTGCGGATTATGGCCAGTGTAAGCCGAAGGGGCGGAGGCGGGCCTTGCATTCCTCCCGTTCTGGGCCGCACACGCACGGACGCACACACACACACACACACACACACACACACACACACACACACACACACACACACACACACACACACACACACACACACACACACACACACACACACACACACACACACACACACACACACACACAGACGAACAAACACATACAAACAACGACACACATATACACACAAAACCACACCCACCCACCCAACAAAAACACACATAACAAACAAATAAACACACGTAAACAACACCCAACCACACACACACACACAAACAAACAAACAAACTCCCCAAATAAGCAAAACGAACACCGCCCCTGCGAAAAAAAAGAAACAAAAATGGAAAAAAAAGAAAAAAAAAAAAAAAAATATTTATATATATACGCGCGCGCGAGCTAGCACACGCAAGGTTTCCTCCGGGACAGAAAAAAGCGAGTCGTCTTATCGGCGTCGTGGCGGGAGCTCCAGAGGAACGACCTCAGTGGTCGTCGCGGTCGTCTGAGGGAGCCCGACGACCGCGCCGCCTTCCAAGCATTAACTCGGGTATTCGCGGCTGAATCCACCTTTTACGACGCCTTCGCTATTTGTGCACCTCTTTCGCAATCTCTCCCTCTCTCTCTCTCTTTTAATTTCTCTTTCTCGATCTCATTCTCTCTCTGTTCTGTTCTCTTCTCTCTCTCTCTCTCTCTCACTCTCTTTCATTCTCTTTCTCGATCTCATTCTCTCTCTCTGTTCTGTTATGTTCTATTCTCTCTCTCTCTCCTCTTTTTTTCTTCTCTCTTCTCTTCTCTTCTCTTCTCTCCTCTCCTCTCTCCTCTCCTCTCTCCCTCCTTCGGCGAGTCCTTCGGCGAGGCTCTTTTCCTTCGGCTTCGGCGAGGCTTCGGCGAGAGTCCTTCGGCGAGGTCCTTCGGCGAGGTCCTTCGGCGAGGTCCCTTAAGAGGCGCTTGTTCGGCGGAAGCGGCGAGGGAGGAAGGCAGCAGCAAATGGCTTGACCCTTTTGTACGGCCAAGGGCTTTGCACGCACGCACGCTCGCATAAAAGCATGAATACATACAGGTAGACACGCATATACGCACACATACAATTAAACACACACACACACATACAAACATACACATACACACACAGACACCCACCCACCCACACACACGCACACACAAACACCCACACAAACACGCACACACAAACACCCACACACACACACACCACACACAATTAAACACACACACACACGTACACACGCGCACTTTCCAAAGCCCATTTTTCTTGCAAGTCCCAAGCGTCTTTTTTGCCTTCCGAAAGACAACTTAATTTCAAAGTCTGCGATTCCACCTTATCAAGACAAGTTGGACGCTGGACCGTCAGGCGGGGGGGGGGCTGAGGACTCGCAAAGAGGCTTTTGATATCGGAACTTCAGCGAATCTCTCGACTCACACTTGCAAAAAATAGAGAAACAACATTTGGATTAGAAAAAAAAAAAGAAAAAAAGAGAACTTACGGTGCATAATTCCAGTGAGAATACGAAGATTTCGAGGAAAAGGTAAAACACTTTGAAAACAGTCTGAACATTCGAAACGGACTCACGAGGCATATAACAGACGAATCATTATCATTATAATTTCCTTTTATTTATCTATTTATTATTCTTATTATTTTTTTTTTTTTTTTTTTTTTTTTTTTTTGGGGGGGTTTTGTTGCAATGGCCTTGGCAGGACAAGTCAGGGTGAAGAGGAAGAAAACAACCTCCTCCCTTTTCCTCCTTCCTCTCCATCCACCCCTTTTTCTGCCTCACTCTCTCTTACTTATTTGAATTCATGTCATCTCGTTTACTTCTCTACCTTGCCCTCTCCCTTTCCTTCTCTCTCTCTCCTTCTCCCTCCCCATCCTCCCTCCTCCCCCTCCTCCCTCGTCATCTTACTCCCTAACCCTCCCTCCCCATCTTCCCCCTGCTCCCATCCTCCTCCCATCTCCCACCATACCCCCTACCCTCTCCCCTCCCACCCTCTGCCCTCTCCTCCCCCTCTCCTCCCCTCCTTCCCCCTACCCTCTCCCCTCTCCCCTCCACCCTCCACCCTATCCTCCATACCCCCCCCTCCCCTCCCTTTCCCCCGCCCGCTAATCCTCCCCGAAATCCCGGCGGAACTTTGCGCTGAAGACTCCCGATGGCCTTTGGCGGCGACCCACTCGGGGCTCTGATTGGCGGAGGTGCGCTCTTGAAAGAGGGAGAGGAGGGAGGCGACGGGGCTTGGTCCTTCGAGAGGGAGAAGAGGGAGGGAGGCGACGGGTCCTTCGAGAGGGAGAAGAGAGGGAGGGAGGGCGACGGGGTCCTTCGAGGCGACGAGAGGGGAGGGTCCTTCGAGAGGAGAAGAGAAGGCGAGGTCCTTCGAGAGGGAAGGGAGAGGGAGGCGACGGGGTCCTTCGAGGCGGATTATTGGATCTTCGGGCTTGCAGCTGCGGCGGAAGCCATCCTGCAACGGGTTTATGCGTTTGTGGCGCTCATGCAAGCACGTACACACACATATGCACACACGCACACTTGCATACACATACACACACACTCGCATAAACATTCACACACACACACACACACACACACACACACACACACACACACACACACACACACACACACACACACACACACACACACACACAACCCACACACACACACACACACACACACACCCTCGCAACACACAACACACACACCTCGCACACACACACACACGCACGCACAAACACACACACCAATCTATCAAAGCTATTACATCTATCCATTCAATCCACACATGAACACACAACTCCAATATTCAGCTGCATAATATCCCTCCCTCTGATCCCAATTTCTCTTTCTCTTATTCTCTCGCTCTTCTTCCTTCTTCCATCTTTATCTTTGTCCTTGTCTACCCCCCCACCCCCCACCCCCCTTAGCAGGCACGAGAGAGTCTTGTCCAATCTGCTCGTCTCTTCAAAGGGCAAAAGGAGGCCATATCGGGGCTTTCAAGAAGGAGGAGGAGGAGGAGGAGGAGGAGGAGGAGGAGAAGAGGAAGAGGAGGGAGGAGGAGGGAGGAAGAAGGAGGAGAAGGAGGAGGAAGGGAGAGGAGGGGGAGGAAGAGGAAGAGGAGAAAAGGAAGAGGCAGAGAGAGAGGAGAAGAGGAGAAGAAAGAGGAGGGGGAGGAGAAGGAGGAGGAAGAGGAGGAGAAGGAGGAAGAGGTGAGAGGAGAGGGAGAGGAAGAAGAGAGGGGAGAAGTGAGAGGAGGAGGAGAAAGAAGAGAGGACCACGACGACGACGACGAGGGCGAGGGCAAAGGACGAGGAAGAGGGGGAGCGAAGACCACGCAGAAACGAAAAAAAAAGAGAGAGGAAGGAGGATGACTAACCAAAAAACCTTTCTGAAGGGAACTCCCCCCCCCTCACCCCCCCCCCCCCGCTGCCCCCTTTCTCTTCCTTCTTATTCCCAACATTTTTCTCCCTCTTTCCCACCTCGCTCGACCCCCCCCCCTCCCCTCCTCCTATCCACCCCCGCCCACACGCGCAGCTTCCCCTCACCGCGCCCCCCTCGCCCACCCCACCCCCTCCCCCCTCTCCGCCGCCGAGATCACCCGATAAAATCTTGCTTCCGCGTCGCCCGTCCAGATAAGACGCCGGCAAGACGTAGCGTCCGCGGGCAGGCCTGGCGAGGGGGTTCCCCGCTCCCTCGCGCGGATCGCTCCGGCGTCGCCCCGGGCGCTCGCCCCGCGCGCGCTCTCTCTTCGTTTGCGGTGTAGAAGACGGAGTATGTATGTATGTGTATATATACACATATATATGTGTGTATATATATATATTATATATATATATATATATATATATATATATATATATATATATATAGAGAGAGAGAGAGAGAAGAGAGAGAGAAGAGAGAGAGAGAGAGAGAGAGAGAGAGAGAGAGAGAGAGAGAGAGAGAGAGAGAAGGAGAAGAGAGAGGAAGCAATCTAAATTTTTCCCTTTTGTCCCTGCCTCTCTCTCTACGGCCTCGCTCCCCCCCCCCCCCCCCTCCCAAGGCGAAAGAAAATGGCGCTGCGTCTCGATCAGAGAAAACGCGAGAATTCCCCTCGTTGACGGATGGCACCCCCCACCCCCCTCTCCTTCCCTTCCCCTCAAACCCGGGCGCTGATGGCCGCCCCTTCGACCTGACCTACATCAAGCTACCCTAGCCCTGCAAGACCCCTGCCCCTGCAAGCCTCTGACCCTGACCCTGCAAGACCCTGCAAGCCTACCCTCCTGCAAGACCCTGCAAAGCCTCTGCAAGCTGCAAAGACCCTCCTGCAAGACCCTGCAAAGCCTCTGCAAGACCCTACAAGACCCTCCTGCAAGACCCTCCTGCAAGACCCTGCAAAGCGACCCCCCGCCAGACACGCCCATGACAAATCAGCGAGTCACGCCGGCATCCTGGCGGCGAGAAGCGGCTCCATTGCGGTGCGATGATTGGACACATAATAACTCGGCTGACCTCCTGACACCGCCCGCCCGACCACGCCCACCCCTGGGAACGAGGGCGCGCCTCATCAACGCCCGCGACTCGCAGAAAGGACAGCCAGGTGATAAAGTTATGGAGGAGACTTATATGGGCGGGGAAGGAAAATATTGAATGGCTATTTACTTTGGAGGTGTGTGAGCGTGCGCGTCTGCGGGCGGCTACGTGTTGGGTCGGCAGGCGTGTGCGTGTGTGTGGTGTGTGTGTGTGTGTGTGTGTGTTGTGTGTGTGGTGTGTGTGGTGTGTGTGTTGTGTGTGTGTGTGTGTGTGTGTGTGTGTGTGTGGTGTTGTTGTGTGTGTGTGTGTGTGTGTGTGTGTGTGTGTGTGTGTGTGTGTGTGTGTGCGCGCGCGCGTGTGTTGCGTACGTGTGCGTGTGCAGCGTGCGTGAGTACTTGTATGTGTTCTGTAAATCTCTCTTTCTCTATCTTCTGTCCTCCCCCCCCCTCCCCCAGGACCCCGAGTGCCACACGCGCCCCAAGCCCAAGCGCGTCCGCCTCTCAAGCACAATTAAGACGCTTCTATTGCCCCATTAAGGGCGAGGAGAGCGTGTTGCGCGAATGTAAAAAACGCCGCTAATAAATTTCGCTAAACGGTCGAGTTCCTCCGTGGGATCTTTTTTATCAGACAAATAAACATGATTGGGACGCGAGTCGAGCTAATCTGGCGGGTATAAATCAGGCAATAAAAATGATTTCTCTCTCTTTGTCTATCTATCCATCTCTTTCTCTATCCCGTTCCTCTCTCTATCTATCTCTCTCTCTCTTCTCTCTCTCTCTCTCTCTCTCTCTCTCTCTCTCTCTCTCTCTCTCTCTCTCTCTCTCTCTCTCCTCTCTCTCTCTCTCCTCTCTCTCTCTCTCTCTCTCTCTCTCTCTCTCTCTCTCTCTCTCTCTCTCTCTCTCTCTCTCTCTCTCTCTCTCTCTCTCTCTCTCTCTCTCTCTCTCTCTCTCTCTCTCTCTCTCTCTTAGTTTTCGAATTTTATGGTTTTGGCAAGATGTTATGCGCAGTGTTCGTTCAGTTGATAGATAGAGACGCTAAAATAAATCAATTGAACGGAGACAATTTTACTATCATTGATACCCAAATGTTGCTTGAGAAAATAATAAAATGAATCCACAAACGCCATTTTATTATCCTCGATAGAGCTATTTCCAGGGATAATAAAATTAATCAATGAATTCCTTGGCTTTTTGGGGGGAGGGAAGTTTAGAAAAAAAATTGTCTTAAATGTGGATTTTAGACTTTCTAAAATTTTCCAACAATAGTTTTGGATTATTCTTAAATATTTTGTGAGTAATCAATACCAATAATAATTTCAGGTTAATCTCTCTCTCTCTCTCTCTCTCTCTCTCTCTCTCTCTCTCTCTCTCTCTCTCTCTCTCTCTCTCTCTCTCTCTCTCTCTCTCTCTCTCTCTCTCTCTCTCTCTCTCTCTCTCTCTCTCTCTGACATTCTATAAGCAACGGAAAAGGACAAAAAAAGATAAGAAGCCGATGGAAAAAATAAAGAAGACGAAGGAGGAAGAGAAGGATGATGAGAGAGATGAGACAGAATAAATAAATAAATAAATAAATAAATATATATAATATATAATATATATATATATATATATATATATATATATATATATATATATATATATATATATATATATATATATATATATATATATATAAAGAAGAAGAGCAGAAGAAAAAGAAACAGATGGAGAAGCAGACGAAGAAAAGAAAGCAGAGAGAAGAAGAAGAAAAGAAACAGGAGAAGAAGAAAAAGAGAAAAGAAGAATAAGAAGAATAAGAAAAGAAGGGGAAGGAAGTGGAAAGCGCAAAAGGATCTTGCAAGACTCGCGATCTCCTTAAAAGTCAACGAAGCGAAATGGACAATAAAGAACAACAATAACTCTTGAGACGTTGAAACCCGCGAGACACAAATGGGCTTCGATTGTGTGGAAGAGAGAGGAAAGAGAGAGAGAGAGAAAGAGAGAGGAGAGGAGAGAGGAGAGAGGGAGAGGAGAGAGAGAGAAGAGGGGAGGAGAGGGATAGAGGGAGAGGGAGAAAGGGGAGGAAGAGGGAAAAGGAGAGAGAAGGAGAAGAGAGAGAGAGAGAGAGAGAAGAGAGAAGAGAGAGAGAGAGAGAGAGAAGAGAGAGAGAGAGAGAGAGAGAGAGAGAGAGAGAAGAGAGAAGAGAAAGAAAGAAAGAAGAAAGAAAGAAGAAAGAAAGAAAGAAAGAGAAAAAATAAAAGAAAACAGAGAGAGAGAGAGCAAGCAGGCATCACAGGGTCACCGACACAGAAAAAGAAAGAGAGACAGACAAAGAAAAATAACAGACGAGATGAAAAAAATGAGAAGAGGAAGAAGAAAAAAAAGAATAATGGAAATCGAATCAGCAAATTGCATTTCCATTCGGTATCTCGCGACGCCATCAGATAAAGAGGAAAGGAAAGGAGTTGGCGAGGAGGAGGAGGGAGGGAGGGAGGGAGGAGGAGGGAGGAGGAGGGAGAGGGAGGAGGAGGGAGGGGAGGGAGGTGTGTGTGCATGTTGGGAGGAGGGAGGGGGGAGGGGGAGGGAGGTGTGCATGTTGGGGGAGGGGGGAGAGGTACGGGGATGGGGACTGAGGGTGGGAGGGAAGGGTAAGGGTAAGGTGGGGGCCAGGAGCCATCGGGTGGGGTACGGTAGGGGGTATTATGGGTATGGGGGTATGGGACAGAGGTAGGACACGGTGAGCAAGACGGGGGAGTAGGGCAAGGCAGAAGCCCAGGGGGGGCGAGGCGTACCCCAGGGGTCAGGGGGGAGGGGGCGAGGGCGTACCCCAGGGTCGAGGAGGGAGGGGGGAGGAGGGCGAGGGGTACCCCAGGGTCGAGAGAGAGGCCAGGGGGGAGGGAGGGGCGAGAGGCGTGCATCAGCGGTCCCTTGTGGTCGCAGCGCCATCATTTGCGTGACCTGCCGGGGGGTCCCGCCGCCGCCCTCGTAAAGCGCGAGTTACGTTTTTCTTCATTATAGCCAATGATGTTCAATATTGTATTGGATTGTGATTCGCTTTTTTCTCCCTCTCTCTGTCTCTCTCTCTTTCTTTCCTTTTAATGCCGCGTGGGTAAGTGGATGTGAATGTGCCTTTGTGTGCACGGGTCGTATGTAAATAATTTCGGTGTTTGCATAATTGCATATGGCCGTTCGGATCCGGATACGGCCATGAATCATATCTCTAAAGGGAGAGAACCACGTAGGCGCACCGAACACACACCGACACGCACACAATCAACGCGCGCGCACACAAAAAGACGCACACCTAATCAGCCGCCGACGCGACGCAAAAACAAAATCCTAACGGCCATCCATACACGCATTCAAATCCCTCCGCGCCGCCCGCCCGCGCGCTCCCGCAATCACAGCTGACAAATCGCTTTCTGATAAGTTGAGAACCATCTCTATTACTTGGCCATTTATCATTATAAAAGACAAACAAGTTTTCAATTAACCTTTGGCTACGGAGATATTCCTCTGTCCTCCCCCGCCATTAGGGAGACAAAGTGCCTCGCTGCAACCGGAGCGGCGCTGCGCTTTTGTTTCTTCGGCCGCGCGAGGGAGGAGGTTCCGCCGCTTATTGATTTTCCATGCCAGTCGGAAGTTTGTATATATTGATATGTGTATAAAAACAAATAATATATATATATATATATATATAATATATATATATATATATACATATATATATATATATATATATATATATATATATATATATTATATATATATATATATATATATATATATATTATATATATATTATGTATGTATGTATGTATGTGTGTATCTGTATGCGTGTGTGTGTAAACATATATATATACTGCATATACATGCAGATACTTCTCTCCCATTCTCCCTCCATATCCACCCCCCTTCTCTCTCCTTCCTTCTCTTCCTCCCTCTCTCCTTCCTTCTCTTCCTCCCTCCCTCCCTCCCCTCCTTCCTCCCTCTCTCTCTCTCCCTCCTCCCTCCCGCTCTCTCCCTCCCCCTCCTCTCCCCTCTCTCCTCCCTCTCTCTCTCTCTCTCCCTCAAGAAGACTGGTTTCCTCCAAAGATTTATTTATGTAAGAGAGCCGCCCAACTCAAGCTCCAAGTGGACTTAACTTCAGGGACTAAAGTTAAGTCCGCGAGTCTATGTGACAAAGTTACTTGACTCGAGGCGGAAGGCGGAAGAGGTAGGAAGAGAGGGAGAGGAGGAAGGAGGAGAAAGGAAGAAGAGGGGAAGGAGGGGGAGGAAAGAGAGGAGGAAGAGAGAGAGAAGAAGGAAGAGAGAGAATTAGAAGAGAGGAGAAGGAAGAGAATGGAGAAGAGAGGAGGAGGAGAGAGAATGAGAAGAGAGGAGGAGGGGAATGTAGAAGAGAGGAGGAAGGAGATGGAGAGAAGAGAGGAGGAAGGAGAATGGAGAGGAGGGGAAGAGGAACATGGGGGAGATGATAAAAAAGAGAAGAGAGAAAAAACGAAAAAGGGCGAAGAAAGACGAAGAGCGGAGAAACGAGGAATAGAAGAAAGACGAGGGGAAAGGAAAAGGAAGAAAGAACGGAGAGGGAAAGAGAGGATGTGATGAAAGGGGAGGCAAAGGGATCAGAATCCAAAGCCATGAAAACAAAGACCGTTTCTTACTGCCGACAACTTTAATATCCCCATAATTTCAGACGAGAGAGAGAGAGAGAGAGAGAGAGAGAGAGAGAGAGAGAGAGAGAGAGAGAGAGAGAGAGAGAGAGAGAGAGAGAGAGAGAGAGAGAGAGAGAGAGAGAAGAATACTAAACCCAAGAGAGATCGAGAGAAAAAAAGAGACAAAGAGCAGCAATGAGACGAGACGAAAAGAGAAGAGAGATCACGAAGAGAGAGCCGAGAGACCAGAGAAGCGCCAGCGGATCCCACGCGCTCCCTGGTGGCACCGACAGTCCCTAATTAATACCCTCAAATGGTGTTCCCTCCCGGTTCCTCTTCGCTCAGAATCCGCGATAATTTGCTGCGAATCCGCGCTAATCCACGAACGCTTCGCCGAACGTCAACAAGGAATGCATGATCGGCCGGTAATTATGTTGTGGTCGCCGCTAATTGGCAGGTCGCCGCTGATGCTGTTTGTGTTTACTTAGAGACCGGCGCGCAGGAATTCCGTTTATCTTGTCTCGTAAGTGTATAATGAATTGGACTTTGGCGATCATCATTATCTTGGGCTTTGATGTGCCTTACCCTTTTTTTTTTTTTTTTATTTTATTTTTTTTTATTTTATTATTTTTTTTTTTTTGCATTTCTGTTTGTGGTTATTAGCGCTGTTATTGTGAGGCATAAATGAATGTTTTTTTGGGGGTAAAGATATGGCATTTCATTAAACATTAATCTTTTTTTCTCTCTCTCCCTCGTGTCTCTCCCTCCTCTCCTCCTCTCCTATCTCCCTATTCTCTCCACCGTTTCTCCCCCACTTTCTCCTCCCCCTCTCAATCTACCTTTTTCTTCCCCACCTACTTCTCCTCTCCCTCCCCTCTCCCCTCTCCCCTTCTCCCCCCCCACACCTCTCCTCCCACCCCTCTCCCCCCACACCTTCCCCCCCCCCTCTCCCCCCCTACCATCTTCTTCTCCTCCTCCTCCTCTCTCCCTCCTCCCCTTTTTCCACCAACGCTATCCTACCTCTCAGCGATCCGATTAAGACAAACTTTTCTTCTCTTTTTTCTTTCTTAGATGTTGTGCCTTCCGGTTGTGTGGCTGTGAGGAGGTGCTGGGGGGAGCTTATTGGGCGCACGTGTTAAGGAAGTCCACCTCCGGCTGTTACCTTTGCTGTCTGTCTGTCTGTCTGTCTGCTGGTCTATTTTCTCTTTTTTTCTCTCTCTCTTTCTGGTTCTCTCTGTCCCTGTTGTTTCCTGTTTTTTTTTTTCTTTCTTACTGTCTCTCTGTTTTATAAACTCTCTCTTTTTCTGGTCCTCGATGTCTGTTTGCCTGTCTCTCCATTTTTCTCCATATTCTCTTTCTCTATCACTCGCACTCTCACTCTCACTACTCACTCACTCCTCCCTCCCTCCCTCCCTCCCTCCCTCCCTCCTCTCCCTCTCCCTCTCCCTCCCTCCTTCTCTCTCTCTCTCTCTTACCTTCTCACAACATTAATTATGCAAAAGAGACAAGTGTCCAAGTGCACCGTTATTTGCGACCGCGGTTCGGCGAGTATGCAAATGTCAACAGATTATGTTCACTGACACTTTCGGTAAAAATGCCGGGTTTGTGTTGTTGTTGTGCGGGCGCCGAGCACGTGGGTCCGTGGGCGGCTTGGGAGAGAAACCTCGTTTTTGGGCTTTTTTGGAAAGCGTTTATTTTTATTTCTTGTTGTGTGTGTGTGTGTGTGTGTGCAGCGTGTACACGAACATGCGAGTGTGTGTGTGTTTTACACAATACAAGGATAATATCCAAAAGTTAAACCAATTACTTTATAATCTGTTATACATATATAATAAGATAACAAAAAAGAACACCAGTACGTGAAATGAATAAAGTAAATTTGAATACCTATCCTAGTTTCAATCCTTTCTATTTCCATTTCCCTTTCATCTCCCCTCTCCCCACCACCCTCCCTCCCTACTCCCCCTCCTCCTCCCTCCTCACCCTCCTCCTCCCTCCTCCTTACCTCCTCTCCCCTCCTTTACCCCTCCTCTCCCCTTACCCTCCTCCTCCTTCCTCACCCTCCTTCCCCTCCTCCTCCCCCCTCCCCTCCCTCCTTCCCCTCCCTCTCATGCCTCTCCAGGGTCCCAATGAACGACCCTCGCCGGCCTCCTCCAGAAGACACGCCCTGCAGGAACCCTCCCGAAGCGACGACTCACCGGGCGCCCCTTCCCCTCGTTAGGAGTGGGCGGACTGAAGGCTGGCGGCCACCACTCAAGGGGCGAGGGGGCTGGGGGGGGGAGACGGGTGGAGGAGAGGAGGTGGAATGGAAGTGGAGCTGCAAGAGGAGGAGGAGGAGGACAGGTGGGGCAGGGGTGGTGGTAGGTGGTGGTGATGGTGTGAAGGAGAATGAGAAGGAGGAGGAAGAGGTGGAATGGGAGGTGGTGGGGGTTTGGGAGCTGCAGAAGGAGGAGGAGGAGGAGGAGAAGGAGAAGAAGAAGAAGAACAAAGAGCAAAGAACGAATGAGGAAGGACATAGGAAGGAAGAATAAAGAAAAGAAATCAGGAATAGATCCGAAAAGCGCGAGAGAGGAAGGAAGGAGGAAGAAGCGAGCGGCCGAGCAGGAGGGGGCGAGAGAGGGCCCCCCCATCCCCGGAGGGCCAAGGGGCGCTGGAGGCTGCGCGGGGGGGGGGGGGGAGAAGAGCGGAGATAATGGAGATAGCGAGGGAGAGATGCTTATCGCCCGCCCGCGCCCACCGCCTCCTTCCCGGGCGCCCACCGCCACGCCGCCTTACGCTGATGGGCGGCTGACGGGGCGGGCGGTGGCAGGCGCCCTCGGGTCTCCGCCCCTCGCGCCCTCGTTCTCCTCCGTGTCTCTTTTCTTTTTTTTTCTTTTTCGCATTTCTCTCTTCCTCCTTTCTCTTCTCTTTTCTAATTTCAAATCTAACTCTCTCTCTCTCTCTCTCCCTCTCCCCCCTCTTCTTACTTAAGAAGAAGGAGAGAGAGAGAAGTATAAGAAA
>NW_020870800.1:194761-197261 GCF_003789085.1 Penaeus vannamei
TCTGTTTCCCGTGCCTTCGATTCTTCATTATCCTTCCTTCTCTATTTTCTCAGTGTTTTTTTTCCCTTCTCCCCTCCTCTCTTCCATCTCCCCTTCTCTCTTCCATCTCCTCTCTCCCCTCCTTCTCCCAGCCAACTTCTTTCCATCTCCCCTTCTCTTTTCCATCTCTCTTCTCTCCATTTCCCACCACCCACCTCCCTCTCATCTCTTGTCCTACTCCCCTCCTTCTATCTTCCATCCCTCCCCTCCTTCTCCCCCCACCCCCCTCCGTCCCTCTCGCCGACCTGATCCATCACCGGCCAGCGCCAAGGCTACGCAGGTCAGGGCTATTAGCGGGAATCGTCAGCAACCAAGAATCCCAAGATTATAATATCCCGGAGGCTATTTGAGATCGTGGGAGAGAGGGGGGGTGAGGGGGGTTGAGGGTGTTGTGTGTGGGGTGGGGATGAGAGTGTTGAGGGTGTTGTGTGTGGGTGGGGGGAGTGAGAGAGGGGGGAGAGTGGAGGGGGGGTTGTTGAGGGTTGTGTGTGTGAGGGGGGTGAGAGAGGGGAAGAGGGGAGAGAGGGTGTTGAGGGTGGTGGGGGAGAAGAGAGAAGAATGGAAGGGAAGTGGAGAAGAGG
The DNA here is from genome assembly GCF_003789085.1 of Penaeus vannamei. Lineage (NCBI taxonomy): Eukaryota > Metazoa > Arthropoda > Malacostraca > Decapoda > Penaeidae > Penaeus > Penaeus vannamei. The sequence goes on from NW_020870800.1 coordinate 195,382, forward strand.
GGTAATTGGAGGGGAGTGGGAAGGAGGGGAAGATGGAGGGGGGGAAGGAGGGGAAGGATGGGGGGATGGGGAGGGAAAGGATGGAGGTGGGTGGGGAGGGAGGGGAAGGATGGGAGGGAGTGGGGAGGAGGAAGAATGAAAGATGGGGGAAGGAGGGAAGGGAGTGGTGGGGAGTTAAGGTAAGGAGTGGGATAAGGTAAGGAATGGAGGGGAGTGGGGAGGGAGGGGAAGGACCGCCCCCCCCCTAGGACTTCGGGCGTGATATTAATCCGGAATGGCAGAAGGATCGTGTCCCGTGAGTGCCTGTGCTTGCTGTGCGTGCAGATAAAAAGAACAAGAATAACATTAAAGATAAGAAGAATGATGATGGTGGCAGTGGTGGTGATGATGATGATAACTAATGACCATCAAAAAATTATGATAATAACGATATTAATGACAATAATGATAATAATAATAAGATAATGATGATAATAATTATATTATCAATAATAATGATAATAATAATAATAATAATACTAAAAATTAAAATAATAATAATAATAATAATAAACAATAATAAGATTAGTAATAATAAAGCAACAGCAAAAATACAACCAAAATAACAACAAAACCAATGAAGGAAGAGGTTTCCCTTCCTCGCTCCGACTCCAGTTTCCTTCACATTCCAGAAGATTCAGCGCCTTGCACCCCCCCCCCTCGGTTCGCTCCTGCTTTCCCCCTGCTTCCCCCTTCCTCTCGCCCCTTTTCTGGTGTGTGTGTGTGTGTGTGTGTGTGTGTGTGTGTGTGTGTGTGTGTGTGTGTGTGTGTGTTGTGTTGTGTGTGTGTGTGTGTGTGTGTGTGTGTGTGTAACTATATACATATGTACTTCCATCTGCATTCAATGTTCCCTCTTCTTCTTCGTGTCTATATCTTTTTTTCCCTATTCTTACTCTTTATCACTTTTTTTTTCTATCTCCCTTGCTCTTCTTCCTCCTTCCACCTTACTCCCTTTCCCTCATCCGGAATCTCTCAATCCTACCTTCCTTCCAACAAAATGAGAGAGGGAGAGGGGGAGAGAGAGAAAAAAAGAAAGAAAGAGAAAGAGAAAGAGAAGAGAGACAGAGACAGACAAAGAGAGAGAGGGAGGCAGACAGACAGACAGACAGAGAGAGAGAGAGAGAGAGAGAGAGAGGAGAGAGAGAGAGAGAGAGAGAGATAGAGAAAGAGAGGATAGAGAGAGAGAGAGAGAGAGAGAGAGAGAGATAAGAAAAGAAGAAAGAAGAGAGACAGAGAGCGAGAGCACAAACGCCCCCTCGAGGTCCGCTTCTTCTCCTTTCTTCTTCTTCTTCTCTTCTTCTTCTCTTCTTCTCCTTCTCCTTCTTCCTTTCTTCTTTCTTCTTCTTCTTCTTCTTTCTTCTTCTCTTCTCCTTTCCTTCTTCTTCTCCTCTTCTTCTTCTCCTCCTCCTTCTCCTTCCCCACCCCCTCCTTCCCTCCTCTCTCCTGCCTTCCTTCTCTCTCCTCCTACCCTCCCCCCTCCCCCGCCCCCTCACCCACCTCCCCCCCACCCCCCCTCCCCCTCCTCCCTCCCCCTCCCCCTCCTCCCCCCCCTCCCCCTCCCCTCCTCCCCCTTCCTCCTCCCCCCCTCCCCTCCCCCGCTCCTCTTCCCCCCTCCTCCACCCCCCCTCCCCTCTCCTCCCCTCCCCCCCCCCCCCTCCCTTCCTTCCCTCCCCTCCTCCTCCTCCCCCTCCCCCCTCCTCTCCCTCTCCTCCTCCCCCCCTCCCTTCCCCTCCTACTCCCCTCCTCCCTCCTCTCCCCCCTATTCCCCCCCTCTCGCTCCCTCCTCTTCCCCCCTCTCTCCTCCTCCTCCTCCTCCCCCTCCTTCCTCCTCCTCCTCCTCC
>NW_020870800.1:202261-207241 GCF_003789085.1 Penaeus vannamei
AGGATAAGGACCGGTAGGGGGATAGGGAGAAGAAGAAAGGAAGTGATAAGGGATCTCAGAAGGATAGAAGGAAAGGAGGGAGGGAGATAAGGACCGGCAAGGGGAAAGGGAGAGGAGGAGGGACCGGCAGGGGATAGAAGATGGTGAAAGAAAGGATAAGAACTGGCAAGGTGGATAGAAAGGCTTCGAAGGAGGCGACAGAGGGTAGCAAAAGGACTGGGGGAAGGGGGAGGGGGAGGGGAGGGGGGGAGGGAGGGGGAGGGGGGGCAGACACAACGTCCTTCAAGAGGCGCAAAGAAATCCCGAAGGAGTTGACCTCAGGACGAGCCCATCGGTCTCGGGGGAAGGATGGGTAAAAGGGGGGGAAGGGAGAAGGGGGATAGAGGGAGGGGGGAGGGGAACAGGAGAGGGAAGGGGTTGCGGGGAGAGGTAAGGGAAGAAGAGGATGGGAAGGGTAGGGGACTGGAGGGAGGGAGAGGGAGAGGGGGAGGAGGAGAGGGAAGATAGGGAAAGGGATAGGGATATGAATGGCTGTAGATAGGAAGGATACGAAGAAGGGATAGGGAATAGGGACAAGAATACGGAGGAAAAGGAGGAGGAGGAAGAAGAAGAAGAAGAAGAAGAAGAAGAAGAAGAAGAAGAAGAAGAAGTAAAAAGAAGAAGAAAAAAAGAAAAAGAAAGAAAATGAAAAAGAAGACGAAGAAAAGAAGAAGGAGGAGGGGAGGAGGAGGGAGGGGATCCTCGCAGCACAGGATCCCCCTCCAGGAGCAGATCCGCAGATTAGGCGGCTGGCGGAGTAGCTGATCCTCGGTGACCATAACGAGCAAGACAACTCCCCAAAACAAATCTGATGGCGAGATTGCTCGAGCCTCTTAATCCTCTTCTCTCTTCTCCTCATCCTCACTCGAGGCTTTTTCTGCGGCATTTCTACTTTATCTCTATCATTGTCTTTACCTTTCTTCGATTTCTTCTTTATACAAGAAACCTATTTATCAGTCTTTGATTCCATCGTCGTCATAAATGCCATCATTATCATCATCATCAATCTTCTTCTCCCTTTCCTCTTCCTTCCTTCGTTCTATGTCCTCCCCCCCCCCCACACACACACACACTCGAAGGAAAGAGAAAGAAAAAGAATCTTAACAAACGCAACTCCGCTTGGCCACGGCCTGATTAATCGTCGCAATTCGAGTTCAGATTCCTGCACTCGCTAAATTACCAACGGCACTCAGGAGACACAAGCTTCTTCGGGAAAATTCTTCAAGAAAATTTCCTTAAAGAAAATTCCCGCGTTCCAGTTGACGGCGGTTCGGCTTGCTCTCCAAATAATCAATAAATCCATATCTGATTTAATCTATTTTTGGATTTCGGAAACACAGCATAACAAGAGAAAAAAAAAAGTGAATAAAGGAGATTTCGAAAACTCAATATCCTCCTCACCCAATGAAGAAAAACGAATAAAAAAAAACAAAAACATTATAAAAGATTTAAAAAAAAGGAAAAGAAAAACGGCCCGGTGGCAAAGCAAAATAAACACCAAGCCCCCGATTTGCATACGATTATAAGATCTGGCGGCCGATGAGTGATCAGTCAGCGCGCTTAAACGGCGGCCGGAGCAAAGAGAGCATCGGGGGCGTGGCATCGGATCCGCCCCATCAGCTGGAACACTAAAGGTGGCCAAAATTGGAGGGTTCAATCTTCCTTCTGTAAACAAATGACTTACGATAGACGTCGAGGGAGCAGGAGGGAGGGGGGGGTAGGGAGGGAGGGAGGGAGGTGGTAGAAAGGTTATTACATTCAATAGTCTTTTTTTCTTCTTCTTCTTCCCTCTCTCTCTCTCTGTCTCGTTCTCGCTCTCTTATCTCTTTCTCTCTATCTCTCTCTTCCCTTTTCTTTATACTTTTTTTCTCTCTCTCTCACCTGCGGGGAGATAATTGAGGCTAGTCTTGCATCACGTTGGAGTTAATAAACGCGCCTCTAAAAAATGGTCACGTGACGGCCGGCAACAAACAAACGCCTCGACGCGGGAGCTTATCTCAGCCGTATGCCGCTGATGCCAACGCGCGGGCATCCCTTTTCTGGCCTCTATTGCAATTTCTCAGCTCCAATAAATAATAATAATAAATGAATAAATAAATAAGTAAATAAATAAATAAATACATCAATTATGGATTAGAGTTGAATCTTTCCAAAGATGAAAAGACATGACAAAGACGATCATTTTCAGATATCCCTTTTCTAAAAAGCGGAAATTAAGAAAACGCTCGAAAACGGATAGAAAAGAAGAGAAGACGAGAAGGGGAAGGAGGAGGCTGGGAAGGAGCGTGGAGGGGAGGAAGGGAAGGAGGGAGACTCGAGTACCTTCCCTGCAGATGAGTTATATCGCCTAATACGAGTCTAGCGGCTAGCGATAACATCGTCTTCACGGGCTCTAAAACCTTAGCGGCTTTCGCTATTTCGCTCGCTTAGGCTCCTCGTGTGATTTAGCGATTTGGCGCTGCTCTTCTGTCCATAAATCCTGCCGGAGACGCCGTGGGATGGCTGAGTGAGAAACAGACACCTGGGCGAGATGGACTTCTGAGGAGGAGGAGGAGGAGGAGGAGGAGGGAGGAGGAGGTGGAGGAGGAGGTGGAGGTGGAGAGGAGGAGAAGAGGGAGGAGAGGTGAGGTGGAGGAGGAGCAGAAAAGAAGGAGGAGGTGGAGGAGGAGGAGTACAAAAACAATAACAGCAATAATACCAATGATAATAATAATAACAACATTAACATTAACAATAATAATAATATAAATAATAACAATAATAATAATAATAAAATAATAATAATAATAATAATAATAGCTATAGTAACAATAATACTGATAACAATAATAATAACAATAACAATAATGAAAATAATAATGATAATACTGCAAAGAACAATTACTACAATGATGATAAAAATAAATGAACGCGGATAGAATTACAATTAGGTCTATGACTAAATAGATAAATATGTATGTGTGTGTATGTATATACATATACATATATATATATATATATATATATATATATATATATATATATATATATATATATATATATATATATATATATACATATATGTAATATACACATACATGTATATACACATATGTGTATTTATAGTACACCCCCTCCCTTCTCCCCCTAGCCCCTCCCCCTTCCCCTCCACCATTCCCCTCTATCCCCCCCCCCCCCCATTCATCCCCCGCCGCTGCCACTGCCCAAACACACTCCCTCAGAAACACGAGAGTTGACGCGTACAAATCACAGCGGGGATGAGAAGTAAAGTCGTGTTATTATGTACGATAAATTAAGCCTTCTGACCCAGGGGAGGGGAGGGGAGAGGGAGAGGGGAGGGAGGGAGAGGGAGGGGAGGGAGAGGGTGAGAGGGGGAAGGAGGGGGAAGAAGGGAGAGGGGAAGGGAGAAGGAGGGGAGGAGGGTAGGAGGGAATAGGGTTAAGGGGTGTGGGAAGAGAAGGAGGGGGAAGGTAGGGGGCAGGGGGGGTGGGAGCGATTAACCCATGCGGTAATTATCTGATATCCAGGAGGAGGAGGAGGTGGACGGCGAGTAGGAATAAAGAGGAGGAAAATGAGGAGTAGGAGTAGGAGGAGGAGTAAGAGGAAAGAACAGAAGGAATAGAAGGAGCAAGGAGGAGGGCGAGGAAGGGAGTGAATAAACAACACGAGAAAAAATAATCAGGAAGATATGAAGAAGATGAAATAAGAGAAGGAGAGAAGGAAAGCCGAAAAGCAGCTAAAACACCAGCAGCAGTAATGCTAGAATGAGGAGGAGGAGAGAGAAGAGAAGAATGAGAAGAGGAAGGAGGAGGAGGAGGAGGGAGGAGGAGGAGGAGGAGGAGGGAGGAGAGAAGAAGAAGAGGAGAGAAGAGGAGAAGAGAAGAAGAAGAAGAAGAAGAAGAAGAAGAAGAGAATAGAAATAGAAGGGGGAGGAGGAGAAGGGAAAGGAGAAGGAGAAAGGGAGAAGTGAGAGGAGGAGGAGAAGAGGAAGAAAGGAGGAGAGGAGGAGTGCGAGAAGGCAGGCAAGTCGGGCGTCCGTTGGGCCTTCCAGCCCCGAGATCCGAGGCGATATCACGTGATAATCTCGCGCTGACTAATATGACGTCACACTCACAGGAGGGGGCGTGGAAGGGGGTGGGAAGAGAAGGGGGAGGGGGGGGAGGGGGGAAGGGGAGGAGGAGAGCGTGGAAATGGGTTCGGAAAGAAACGGGGGGAATGAGGGAGATGGGGGGGAGGGGGAGGAGGGAAAAGGGAACGAAAGGAAAGTAGAAGAATTACGAAAGATGAAATATCTTGGGTGAAGGAAGGGGGGGGGGATGAAATATGGTTAGTTACCCAACAGAGGGAGCGGAGTGTCTGTGTGAAAGATATCGAGCTAGCTAGATAGACAGACTGGTATAAATAAATAGCAAGGTAGATAGATATAGGTGAGAGAGAGAGAGAGAGAGAGAGAGAGAGAGAGAGAGAGAGAGAGAGAGAGAGAGAGAGAGACAGAGAGAGACAGAGAAGAGAGAGAGACAGAGACAGAGACAGAAGAGAGAGAGAGACAGAGAGACAGAGAGAGAGAGAGAGAGAGAGAGAGAGAAGAGAAAAAAAACCACGATAAGCCCCATAGTACAAATACCCCACCGCAGCGCCGCCATAAATCTCGCCCGCGCTATTACAGATTCTCCGGCGAGGAGCATCTATCATCGTTGGACGCCGATGATAAATCCGGAGATTCCCAACTCGGAATAAACAACAAAGCAAGAACGCAGCGCGCGCTATCACCTGGATCGCATTAATAGGGTTTTCAAACATGGATTAAGCGCATCAAGCACTATCTGAACCTATTGTTCGTCGCGGAGGAAGGGCCCGGCGGAGCGGCGGAAGGCAATCTATGATGCCGATTCGCTGCTGCGGTTTGTAGGTGTCGGTCGAGAGGGGAGGGGAAGGAGGGTT
>NW_020870800.1:211770-224270 GCF_003789085.1 Penaeus vannamei
CCCACGCAGCTGGCGCAGAGAGCCAACATCACACTCGCCTAAATGCAAATGATTTACGCCGTTTTTCGCTGCAATAAATTATGCGCAAAAGATAGTGTAATGGCTGAATTAATTGGCGATTGTCAGAGGGCCAGGGGGGAGTGCGCGCGCGCCAGCACTGTCCAACGGTCTGGGGATGCTTTGGGACGAAAGGATGGAAGACAGGGAGGAGGAGGAGGAGGAGGAAGAAGAGACATGAAGAGTGATGATGATGATGATGATGATGATGATGATGATGATGATGATGATGATGATGATGAATGATGATGATGATGATGATGATGATGATGATGAGAAGAAGAAGAAGAAAGAATTTCATACCCTTCTGCTTTTGCAAAATGATGATGGTGATGATGATGATAACAATAGTAAAAATAACAGTAGTTCAAAAAATACAATGATGATATTATGATAATGATATAATGATAAAATAATATAATAATAAAACATAATAATAATAATAATAACAATAACATAATATAATAATATAATAAATAACAATAATAAAATAAAAACATAATAACAAAAAAATAATAATGTAATAATAACAATAATAAACATAATGATAATAATAACAATATGTACATATAAATAATTATAACATCGAGTAAAAGCAGTCCGTGCAAGTAAATTTCTCTCCGATATCTTAGAGTTTACAAAAGCCAAGACAAGGCCACGCGCCGAGACCCCCCAACCCCCCAACCCCCGGGTCTCTTAAGAATAATATGGCCAAACTTCCCCCCACCCCCACCGGCCCCCCCCTTACCGCCCTCCCCCTTCATTGCTGTTTCATCCGCCTCCCCCCCAACCCCCCCCTCCCCTTTCGCCCCACCTGTTCCTCCCTCTTCCCCCTTCCTCCCTTCCCTCCCTCCCCCCTCTTCCTCTTACCTCCCGCCCTCCCCTTCCCCACCGGCTGTCCCCTTCCCTCCCCCTCCCTATCCTCCCCCCCACCGACCTCCTCTCCTCCCTTCCCCCCCTACCCTTGCTGCTGTTCCTTCCCCCCCTCTCCCTACCTCTACCCCCCTAACCCCCCACGGCTGTTCCCTCCCTCCCCTGACATGAAGACCCCGCCCCTCCTTCCCCTAGACCCCCCTAACGCCTCACTACGCTGCCTCGGCGTCAACCTCCCCCCAGCCGACCCCTCCCCCCCTTCCCCTACCGGCTGTTCCCTCCCTCCCCTCCCCCTACCCCCTACCCCCGTCCCCGACATGAAGATCCGAGACCGAGATACCCAGATACCCGGCCGGTTTCTCTGTCACCGTCCGGATAAGAGAAGGAGAGAGAGCCGGATAAGTGGAGGAGCCGGATAGATGGTTGTCCGGATTACAGGTAAGTGACTAGGGAGATGGGGAGGATAACATAATGAGACACCCAGGGGGAGGTGCACAAGGGACCTGGGTGGCGGGGGGGGGGGGGGGGAGAGACAATGGCGAAGGTAAATGTGAGATAATGATGTTTTATTTTCCTGACATTGTTATTCTTTTCTTCGTTTCCATCATCATTGTTTTTATTTTATTTTTCTTATCAACATCAGCATCACTATTTACAATTATCGTCATCATCATCACAATCAACATACTCATTACAATCATCATAATCATCATCAAAATCGTAACTACAATCTTTATTTTCACCTTTATTTTCCCTTTATAGACTCATTCTTAAACATTCCTTTTACTAATATAATTTCCTATATAGGCCTAAATGTTTTATGTTTTCTTTCTGACACTTCAATCTTCTCTAGATAATTTCGACAACACTAAAAAAATAATCGAAATATATTGGTTTATAATGAAGTGGACAAAAAAAGAAAAAAAAATAATAATATCAATTCATTTTTTCTAACTTCTCGATTTATTTCTTCAGAGATTTGACTTACATACATTTCAGGCTCTATTGTGAAACAGAAATGTGTTCAAGGGAGTTGGGCTCATGAGGTCATGAAACAGAATCACATACCATTTTCAACATAAAGTCATATGGCTGGAATGAAAGTACAACTGGGAGAAAGAAGAATGCCGTTTAATATGTGAACACGAGTAAAATGACTTCAATATTTGTTACTAATGATTTAGGGATAATTGACTCTTAAAGGTAACATACATGTATGTGCAAACATAAAGACACACACACACACACACACACACACACACACACACACACACACACACACACACACACACACACACACACACACACACACACACACACACACACACACACACACACACACACACACACACATATATATATAAATACATAATATATATATATATATATATATATATATATATATATATATATATATATATATATATATATATATATACACACATAAACAACATACCCGCCCCACTGGCCCCTGGTCCCTCCCGCTAATGAGCGCCCGCCGCCCACGACCTGTAATTCCCTATCGAGGCTTCGCAATCTCCTTCGGTTAGTCTCGGGCCGTAAAAAGGTCAGGCGGCGTCGACGTCGGGCCTTTCCCATTCCGGTTACAAGTCCCGCTTATCCGCACGCCACTGTCGACTTCATTATGCAAATTCCCTTAATAGCCCCGTTTAGGATCCGCTCGCGCAGTCGCCGCCGCTACTTGCTTGCTTTACTTCGCTTCGATTTTTTTCTCTCTTTTTTCCAAGGGGGGGGGAGGGGAGGGGGAAGGAGGGAGGAGATCCGTTATCTCTCGCTTTGTTTATTTTCCTTCTTTCTTTCTTTCAATCTGCGTTCGCCTCCGTCTTTCTTTCTTGCTCGTTTTTCTTGGTTATTTGTGCTTCTTATTCACTCTATTTCTCTTTTATCTTTTATCCCTTTCACTCTCCTTCTCCCTTCCATCTCCTTCTCCCCCCCCACCCCTTTCTTTCCCCTCTCAATACCTCCATCTGAATATACTGAATTAAGACCCGTTCACGTTTGTGGGGGGAGGGGGGGAGGGGTTGTGGGGGCGCAGGAGGGGGAGGGGAAGTATAGGGGAAGGGGGGGGGGGGGGCATGGATGGCCTTATCCAGAAGTCAGTTCCACGATGGATTGCCTTTGCGATTTATCCTCGGGAAGGGTCGCGTTGGCGTGGCGGTCGGGGCAGGATGGTGCCATTTGCATCACTATCTCTCTCTCTCTCTCTCTCTCTTTCTCTTTTCCTCTTTCTCTTTCTCTTTCTCTTTCTCTTCTTTCTCTTTCTCTTCTCTCTCTCTCTCTCTCTCTCTCTCTCTCTCTCTCTCTCTCTCTCTCTCTCTCCTCTTCTCTCTCTCTCCCTTCTCCCTCTCTCTCCCTTCCCCTCTCCCTCTCCCTCTCCTCCTCTCTCTCTCTCTAACTTTCTGTATGTGTGTCTATGTCTGTCTCTTCTTCTTCTTCCCATCCTTCCCTCTTCCCATCCATCCCCCACCCTCCCACCCAAAGCAGCAGCAATAAAACCGTGGATGTCCCCTCCTCCTCCCCTCCTCCCCCTCCTCCCCCTCCCTTCCCTCCTCCCCTCCCCCTCCCCCTCCCACGCCACCCTCCCCCCCTCCCACCCACATCAACGCCCGTGTAAATACGGCAGTAAAAGAGTCGACCCCAGGACAGCGGGACAAAAGCAGCCGTTCAGCTCCCGAGCCAGGCTGACGACGCTCGTTATCTGCGGCGACGACGACCAGGGGGGCGACCTACAGCGTGGAGGGATGGGGGGAGGGGGAGGGGGAGGGGGACCTACAGCGTGGAGGGATGGGAGGGAGGGGGGGAAGGGGGGGGGAGGGAGGGGGGATGGAAGGTGGAAAGGAGGGGGTGAGGAGGAGGGAATGGGGGGTGGGAAGGTGGGAGGGACGAAGAGAATGACAATGATAGTAATAGTAATAGTAATGAATAATAATAATAATAATGATAATGATAATGATATAATATTAATAATAATAATAATAATGATAATGATAATAATATTAATAATAATAATAATAATAATAATAATAATAATAAATAATGATAATACTACTAATAAAAAACAGTAACAGCAACAACAATAAGAAAAATAATAACAATAATGACGATAATACATTCAACCATGATAACTTCAACACAAACAAAAACAACAATAACAAGAAACTGAAAGACAAAAAAAAAAAGGATCTTATAAATTCTTCTCCTCCTCCTCTTCCTCCTCCTCCTCCCTCCTCCTCCTGTCTCCTCCTCCTCCTCTTCCTCTTCTCTTCAATTATCTCTCTTCTTTTTATGATGGCGTTTCCTTGTCCCAGGGATGAGCTAGTCCTTATGAGTCGATTAGGAGGAAGATTTAAGGGTCAGACGAGAATTCTGGGGACGGCGACAGGGAAGACCCCCCCGCCCCCCCTCCCTCCCTCTCTCTCCCCCCCTCCCTCCCTCTCTCCCTCCTTCCTCCCTCTCTCCTCTCTCCCCTCTCTCCCTCTCTCCTCCCTCCCTCCCTCCTCCCTCCTCCCTCCTCCCTCCTCCCTCCCTCCTCCTCCCCTCCCCTCCCTCCCTCCCTCCTCCTTCCCCTCCTTCCTCCTTCTCCTCCCTCCCTCCCTCCCTCCTCCCTCCCTCCCACCCTCCCTCCCTTTCCTCCTTTGCTTTCGTAATAGATAAGTGGATCGATAATTATCTCTCTTTCCTTTTTTTTTTTCCAAGAGACAAATAGATGTATATCTTTCTTACTTTCTTGATGATATATAAATACCCCCCTTTGCTTCGTAAGACAAATAGATAAATATTCTTTCTATTTATAGCAAAGAGATATCTCCCCTTTCTTCATAAATAGATACGTAAATAGATAAAATGAAGGTGTGAGTAGACGCTGAAATGAATACGAAAAGTGAAATGAAAATGAAAATGGAAGTGAAGGACAATGACAGGAAATACAGTGGTGGAAAAAAAAATGTAAAACAAAAACAAATAAAGTAATAAAGCGAAAACCCTTACGTTTGAATACACAATAAAAATAAATGAAAAAAAAGCCAAAAACACAAAATGATAATGAATCGCAGTAAAAAAAAAAATAATAATCTCTATACCCCCCCCCCAAAAAAAAAAAAAAACAATAACGATAACAGGAAAAATAAGAAGAATAAGAATAAGAATAAAACCGAGAAATACGAAAAAAAACACCAAAACCCTCCCCCCGCAGCACCGGACGGGGCGCCGGGACTAATAACAAATCCCCAAGTAAACATAATCCCGGATTTACTCTCCCAGAGACTGAGGACCTCGATCGCCTTCGTCTGGGTACGTCGCTAATCCCTCGGAGGAGCCAGGGATTATCCAGGACCCTCTCTCGGGCGCAGGGGAGGGCGGCGCACTTAGCAGGAGTCAGGGAGCTGCCTCGAAGGATCTTAAAGGAGTCCTTGGGAGGGGAGGGAAAGAGAGGGGGGGGGTGAGAGTGAGGGAAGGATGGAGGGAAGGATGGGGGAAAGGGAGAGGAGGGAGGGATTTAGGGAGAGGGGAGAGGGGAGGGATGGAGGGAGTGAAGGAGGGATGGATGGGGAGGAGATGGAGATGGAGATGGGGAGGTGGAGGAGGAGGTGGAGGAGGAGGAGGAGGAGGAGGAGGAGGAGGAGGAGAGGAGGAGGAGGAGGAGGAGGGGATGGGGAGGAGTTACGTTGCCGACGACGACGACGACGAGGTGGTAGAAGATGAGAAAAAGAAGGAATATCAGAAGAAGAAGAAGGAGCGAACAGTAGTGGTAGAGGAAGAGGGTGGTGGGGGGAAGGAGGTCCGAGATAACGTTAATGAGAGCTCCCGGCGGCCGCGATAACCACACGCCGGGATTCCTACCTGCCGCTGGTCCACCGCCTGGGATCCTACCAGGGTGTTCTCTTCTCCTTCTCCTTCCTTCGTTCGTTCTTTCTTTCTTGCCTCCCTTCTCTTTCACTCACTCTTTTTTTCCTTCTCTCTTTCTTTCTGTCGTTCTTTTTCACTCTTACTATCTTTTTTGTTTTTTATCATCTGTTCTCTCTCTCTCCTATTTTTTCTTAATAGGTGTGTGTGTGTGTGTGTGTGTGTGTGTGTGTGTGTGTGTGTGTGTGTGTGTGTGTGTGTGTGTGTGTGTGTGTGTGTGTGTGTGTGTGGTGTGTGTGTGTGTGAACAAGCGCATATAAATGTATATGCGCGTGCATGTGCACGTGTGTGCGTGTCTGTCCGTGCGTGTGCACGTGTGCACGTTCGCACCTCTCCGGCGGAATGGCGACCGGAACCCATCGTATCACGAAGGAAATCTGGCCAATCAGATCGTCACCGATTACGGAAGCGAAGGAAGAAATCCGCTGATGGCTTTGGGGGCAGAGGGCCAAAGGCGACGCTCGAGAGGGGACACTCGTTATTCCTGGACCGCACGCAGCGCACGCACATTTACAAACACGCCTGAAGGGAAAGCGGTCAACAAATCAACGCCTTCGCTCCTTTCGTTGTGTATCATTCTTGTAAAGTAATACAAAGTTAATTCTTATTTTCCTATAACGAGGGTAGTGCTGGCAGCTGCAATAGAGGTGATAGGAATGCTATTAGTTACTAGGAATAATGACGATGACGATGATGATGATGATGATGATGATGATGATGATGATGATGATGATGATGAAGAATGATGATGATGATGATGATTGATGATGAATGATCATGATGATGATGAAGGAGGAAAGAAAGATGAAGATGATGGAGATGATGATGATGATGATTGTGACGATAAACATTAATATCAGAAAAAGAAAAACAATCGTCTTAAAATATCTTCAACATATTTTCTTCACAAATTCGCGTATCGTTTCTTCAACTCATAATTCACTCAAAACTCTTTTATCTGCAGTCACTTTCTCTCTCCCCTCTCTGTCTCCTTCCTTTTTATTTCCCTTTTATCATCTTCTCCTATCTCTCTTTTTCCCTCCTTCGTGTGTGTCTCCACTTTCTAATATTCCCTTCTTTGTTCTTTGTCCCTCCCTTTCCCACGCTCACAAGAAGCAGAAGAAAAAATGCTTTAAAACCTAGCTTAAGAAAAAAAAATAAAAAATAAAAATAAACTAACTTGCTACTAGACACATTTAGCTACGGTCAAGATACCAACAACCACCGCTAAGCAAAACCGACTTCTATCGTCACTTGTAACAAGGTTCATGTTGGCATCCACACTGACCAGCACCGTTAGGGACGAGGGGACTGGCCTTTACGAACAGGGGAGATAAGGGTCGAATTTGCTTGCGGTCCGGAATATACACCCTACTAAGTACTATATACATTATGGTTACACGTTCCCAGGTGTTGACTGAAGGTGACTTGACTGACCGCAAGAAAGTAATCATAGGAGAGAGTTCACTTTGCTCTCCCTCGTCCTCTTCGCTTAATTTCATGCATTGTAAAAAAGGAAAGGAAAAAGAAAAGAAAGAAAAGAAAAGAAAAGAAAAGAAAAGAAAAGAAAAGAAAAGAAAAGAAAAGAAAAGAAAAGAAAAGAAAAGAAAAGAAAAGAAGAGAAGAGAAGAGAAGAGAAGAGAAGAGAAGAGAAGAGAAGAGAAGAGAAGAGAAGAGAAGAGAAGAGAAGAGAAGAGAAGAGAAGAGAAGAGAGAAGAGAGAAGAGAGAAGAGAAGAGAGAAGAGAAGAGAAGAGAAGAGAAGAGAAAAGAAAAGAAAAGAAAAGAAAAGAAAAGAAAAGAAAAGAAAAGAGAAAAAAAAAAACAGACAAAAGAATGGAGGTGGAGTGAAAAAAATTGATGACGGTATAGTATGATTGCGCTTTATAGGATAATTATCACAGCATTTACCATCAAGTTAAATCGTTATCAAAATCTTTTATCCTTTTATCCGTATGCCAGGCGTGTTCAGTCTTAAATTCATCTGTATCATATCAATATTATCTTTTTATCGCTATAATCATCATATCACTGTCATTTTATCACTATTATTATCCTTATATTATCACCATCTTTTTAACATTATAATTATCATATCACTGTCATTTTTCACTATAATTATCCTCATTATATCATTATATTTTTATCATAAATCATCATAATCAGCACATCCCTGTCATCTTATCATTATCATCACTACCACATCATCACCTTTTCATCACCATCATCATCACTGTCATTTCACCATCATCATAACCGAAAAATCATTATCCTCCCTATTACGTTCCTCATCTAATTAGCGAACCGTATTAACTACACGAAAATGATAAAAAAACAAAACCAAACACCGGATAAAAATGGGAAAGAAAAGAAAAGAAAAAAAAAAGAGAGAAAAGAAAAAAGATTATCGCAATTCGTGATCGGGGTCGCCAACACCGCCGCCCGTTTTCTATTGAGAAAGTGCACGCCGGCCAAGGTGCGTGCGGCGTGCAATCTCTTATTTGCCAATGAGCTGATTTTCAACGGGAGGGGGGGGAGGGGGGAGGGGGGGGAAGGGAGGGGAGGGGAGGGGGAAGGGGAAGGGGAAGGGGGGGAAGGGGGAGGGGGAAGGGAAGGGGAAGGGGAAGGAGAGGGAGGGGGAAGGGGAAGGGGAAGGGGGAAGGGAGGGGAAGGGGAAGGGAAAGGGGGGAATGGGGAGGGGAGGGGGAGGGGGAAGGGGGAGGGGGAGAGGGAGGGGGGAGGGGGAAGGGGAAGGAAGGAGGGGGGAAGGGGAAGGGGAGGGAAGGAGGGGGAGGGGGGAGGGGAGGAGAGGGAGGGGGGAAGGGAAGGAGAGGGGAGGGGGGGGAAAGGGGAAGGAGAGGGAGGGGGGGAGGGGAAGGGGAAGGAGAGGGAGGGGAGAGGGGGAGGGGAAGGAGAGGGAGGGGGGGGGGGGGGATGGGGGGAATAATATATCCGCTTTATATTGTTAGAGGCTAATGTCATATTGTATTCATTATGATACAAGTAATTAAAGAGTATTCATCTGATCATAATTACTGATTTGTCATAATGACGGTGATATCTATCGTTATCATCGTTATCATTACCATTATCTTAATTCCTCAGACCAGTGTCTCTTCACGCCGTAAGTGTTTGGTGCGTGACTGAATATCTTCTGAAACAATCAATAAGAATTTCCTCTCTCTAACACGCACATACATACACGCAAGCACGCACGCACGCACGCACGTTGCACACACACACATGCACGCACGCAATCCAGAATTTCCACATTCTCAGGAAATGAGCCACAAAATAGAAGATATAGAAGAACAAGAAGAACAAGAACAAGAACAAGAAGAAAAAGAAGAGAAAGAAGAAAGAAAAAGAAGAAGAAAAAAGTAGACGAAGAAGAAAAGTAGTAAAATCCGAAATAAAAAAGAAAGAGAGAACGAAGAAAATCATAAATAATAAAAAAAAAAAAAAAAACACCTCTCTCCAGCGGCGCGACCCAGGACGGCGGCTTCGACTCTCGCCCGGACGCCTCTGCCCCCCCCCGCCCCCCCCCCCCCCCCGCCCCCCGCCGCCGCGCCTCGAGTCGTGAGGGCGACATTCCCCTCGACCGAGCGTGAGAAGCACTTACGCCTAATGGTCCTCGAGCTGCGGCTAATACTTGAGAACCGCCGGAAACATGGAACTCCCTTCAAGGTTAACCTCGAGGCCAAAGGTTTCCGAAGCACCGCCTCTGAACCATCGCTCCCGAAGAACCGTTTCTGAACTACCGCCCTGCAGGGGGGGGGGAGAGGCAGGGAGGAGGAAGAGGAGGAGGAGGAGAGGAGGAGGAAGGAGAAGAAGAAGAAGAAGAAGAAGAAGAAAAAGAAGAAGAAGAAGAAGAAGAAGAAGAAGAGGAGGAGAGGAAAAGAAGCAGAAGGACCTCTCCTCCCTCCCTCTTTATTACGAATCACTGCTTCTGAACCACTTTTTCTGAACCACCGGACTGTACCGTCTCTCCCAATCCCCTTCGAGGACGAGGGTTTCTGAGGCCCCGGCTAACCCTCGAGGAGCTCTGCCTCGAGTATGAGGCATATCAAAGCGAGAAAGTCTCAGAAAAAGAAAAAATGGCAACTCATTCCCATTTTTTTTTTTTTTTTTTTAATCTGAAACACGTGACACCTGTTATTTATACATGCATGTTTTTTCTTTCTTTCTTTCTTTCTTTAATTTAATACCTCCACCACTAATTTATCATCATTATTATATTTTACCCCCATATAGAAATGCGAATAAGCTGAAGAAAAAGAAAAAAAAAAGATTACATTTTACCTCTCTGACACTTGATGGCTATTTTTACATCATTTTCATATTTTAAAACTTATCTATAATTTCTCATGTTGTTACTGAAAATTGCTACCTTCAACGCCCTTCTATCATCTCTGAAACAGCTGATACTTGATATTTGTATTTGATTTTTTTTTTCTAAACCTTTTTTTTAAAAAAAAATATTTCTTGAACTTTTCTTTCTACTTTCTTTTTTCTTTCTTTCTTTTTCTTTCTTTCTCTCTTTCTTTCTTCCTTCCTTCCTTCTCCCTTCCTTTATTTATTTTTTCTTTTTCTTTCTTCTTCCTTTCCTTCCATTTTTTTTCTTTCTGAGACTGGACGCAATACAAATAACATTAACCATCAGACAATTTGTTCACAGATCGGTGCCCGAGTGAACAACCAAGGGCCGTCAATGCAACTACATCACCCTCCTCCTCCCCCTCCCTCCTCCTCCCTCCCTCCCTCCCCAGCTTCCTAATGACCTTCCTGATGATGTTTGCTCGCATGAAATATGACTTGGGGTAATTACCTCTCCCCCCCTCCACCCCTCCCCTCCCCCTCCCCCTCCCCCCAAGTCGAGGGCCGTCGCGTCGCCTCGTCCGTAATTTCCTGGCGACGGACGGACGATGCGCCTCCTCCTCAAATGCCTTCCTAATGGCCTCCTCAGATTCGCTAATCCGCCTCCTTGAGGATTCGGGGGAGGAGGCGAATGGGAATGGGCGATGGGAAGACGAACAAGAACAAGGACAATAACAATAACAATAAATCGATAGGGACAATAACACCGATAGTAATTAGAATATCAGGGACAGCAACAACGAACAATATCAAAACGAAGAACAACAACAATAACAAGATCATTAATAATAATAAGATGATTAATAACAGGAACAACAATAGCAAGATCACTAACATAATACCAATTAGAACATTAATAACAAGAACAACGAGAACACCAACGCTAACAAGATGAACAAAAACAAAAAGCAAAAAAAAACACCAGACAACATCAAACACCAACATTCATCAAAAAACGACAAAAAACAACAAAAAACAAAAACAAAAGCGCCGCCAACCCGACGTGGTCCGGGGGAGGGAGTGGGCTGGGGGGGGGGGAGCACTGCAGGAGAGAGCGGGCATCGGAGGAGCGGCAGGAGGACCTCCCCTCCCCCCTCCCCCCTCCTCCCCCCCCTCCCAGCACCCCGAGGGCACGAAGCTCTCGCAGGAGGGAGACTGAGTTGCGAAAACACACGTTCTCGCGCCCCCGGAAGCGGCCCGGACTCGTCGCCGACTCCGCCGCCCCACCGCAAGGACACGCCCACGGGAAGCGCCCGGGATTTGGGTCTCTGAGCCTCGGGGAGGGGGAAGAGGAGGAGGGGGGAGGGGGGAGGAGAAGGAGAAGGAGAGAAGGAGAAGAAGAGGAAGAAGAGGAGGAAGAGGAAGAAGAAGAGGAGAGGAGAAGAAGAAGCAGCAGACCTCCCTCTCTCCCTCCCTCTTTATCAACCTCCGTACCTCCTCTGCACTCAACATCTCTATCCATCGCCCTCGAAAAAAGACAACAAAAAGACAATAAAAAAGTTGGAGAAGGCATGCTTGCTCATCCCCGGTCGCGCCTCCGCTGTAATCACAAGAAAAAAAAAAGTTTATGGTCCGCCGAAGCGTCCTCGCCGCCCGGTCGGGGACACCTCGTGATCGACCAGGTGGACGTCGGTCTCCGAACAGGGAGGGACGCGGGAGGAAGGAGAGGGGGAATAGGGAGAGGGAGGAGAAGTGGGAGAGGTGGGGAGAGGAGGAAGTAGAGGTAGAGGAAGAGGAGGAAGAAGGGAAGAGGAGGATGAGGAAGAGGAGAGGAAGGGAAAGGAAGAGGAAGTGGAGGTAGAGGAAAAGGAGTAGGTAGAGGAAGAGGAGTTAAAGCAAGGAACGGAAGAAGAGGAAGGGGAAGAGAAAGAAGATCGAAACAGATGACACAGAAGCAGAAATCAAAAACGAAAAAAAGCGAAAAGCAAAGAAAACAAAAATAATCTTTCCAATTGCTTTCCCCGCGTCTCCTACACCTCCTTCCCTCCCTCCCTCCTTTTCTCCTTTCCTCCTCTCCCCCTTTCCCCACCTCCCTCCCTTCCTCTCTCCCGCCCCAAACAGACACAGACTTTAATAATGAGATAATAATTAATAACCCAGATAATAAAGGAGACAAAGGCGAACCCGCCCGCACGCCCATCCGCACCGCTTCAGGACACCCGCTCCTTTCAGCCCATCTCCCTCCTGACGCCCATAAAATTAAATGTGTCAAGTGAATTACGGGGCCTTTGTAGTCGGCCGCTCGCGGGCGCTGTGTGTTTGTGTGCGCGTG
>NW_020870800.1:229270-231770 GCF_003789085.1 Penaeus vannamei
TTCCCCTACAACCCCCCCCTACACTCCCTTCCCCTACAACCCCCTACACTCCCCTTCCCCTACAACCCCCCCTACACCCCCTTCCCCTACTACCCCCCCCACACTCCCCTTGCACACAACCCCCCCTACACTCCCTTCCACCCCCACCCCCTTAAAACCACCTGACCACCTAGGAGACAGATATCGAAAAGTCGTAGAGAAATGGCCCCTACCCCCCCCCCCCAACCAGACCCCCTCCCCTCCCTCGAGAGAGAAAAAAATATCCTGAACTATGCACTAATTGGTGATTTAGGACATGAACGACCCTGGACGGCCGACGGAGAGTCCTTGTAATTAGCGAGGAATCGAGAAACAAACGGTCCTTTCGGTCTGTGTGTGTGTGTGTGTGTGTGTGTGTGTGTGTGTGTGTGTGTGTGTGTGTGTGTGTGTGTGTGTGTGTGTGTGTGTGTGTGTGTGTGTGTGTGTGTGTGTGTGTGTGTGTGTGTGTGTGTGACTTTGTCTCTCAGTCTCTCCGTCTCTTTCTCTTCCCTTCATTCTTTTCTCTCTCTCTCTCTCTCTCTCTCTCTCTCTCTCTCTCTCTCTCTCTCTCTCTCTCTCTCTCTCTCTCTCTCTCTCTCTCTCTCTCTCTCTCTCTCTCTCTCTCTCTCTTCTTTCTATACCATTTTTCTCCCATCTATTAACCGTTATTGGTATTATTAATTTTTTTCACTACTAAACCTTCACCTAAAATCGATAATTATACGAGACTTTCAATACCGCAAATGTCACTGATAAATCCCCGTCATAAACGTTATCTTCAACACCAGATATACTTCGGTTATTAATCAACATCTCCACCTCTACGACCAAGAACAAAAAATTAATTATCAAAATTACCAACATCATATTCCTGTGACTTTTTTATTATCACAAGGTTATGATATCGCAATAAGTTTATCACTAATCACTATACAAACAGGCGGGTAAATGGATGAATAAATGAAGAAATAACATCAGCGATAATAATAGAAATTGAATAACGATTATAAGGATAACGATGATGATGATGATGATGACGATGACAATAACGATTACGATAACAATAAGATAACAATAATGAAGAGAAATGCTAACGATGATGATAATGAAGATGAAAACGATAATGATAACATAAGCGAGGCCGTAACTTAGAAACCCGAGAAGGAATGTCTTAAGTGGCAAGTGGCGGGGCCTTCTGCGTCGCTCCGCCATCTTGGAAACGGGAAATTCCTTACACAGAATATTTTTACTTTTTTTTTCTCTTTCTCTTCGTCGTAAGGAACCCGTGTTAATGAGGCCACGAGAGCCGATTTGTGAGAGATACATATTTAATTTCCTTTTTTTTTTTCTTTCCTTTTTTTTCTTGTTTTTGAGCGTGTTTATTTTAATGACTATTTTTTTTTAACATATATATTAATGAATGTCGAGAATTTACCGACCGTTTATTTATTCATTATTATTTTTTTATTTATTTATTTTTGAAGACTAGTCGTAAATTAATCACAGATTTGCATAATACTTTTTATGATTATCATATAATATTTGGACCAACTCGTAACTTTCTCCGCCCGTTTGAAATATTCCAAATTCGACCTTATTCATCAACTTCTCAAGAGCATTCTTAGCATCTGGGAGCATAAACAATGAATAGAAAAGCAAAAAAAGAAAAGAAAATTTGAATTAAAGGTAAAAGTGGAAGAAAACGGTAACATTGTTCTAAAAATTCGTTGCTTTAAAATCGATATGAACAATAAATGTAAAAGCAACAGAGTAAGAGAACCAAAAATCTGGAAAACGATAAAAAGATAAAAAGATTCGTTAAGATTGATATAAACAATGAATATAAAGGTAAAATTAAAGTAAACGAAACGTGAAATAAAGATAAAAGTGAAATAAGCAACTGATACCAAATAAACAAGGATTGCTTAGACGAATAAAAACCAAAGAAAAAATCAGAAATGAAGCGCACACGAAAAAAAAGAAAAAAAGGGGAAAAGAGAATCGCCGGGGAAAACAAACAGAAAACAGGCAAAGGAGCGAAAACAAGAGAAAGCACCAACAGCCGAAGCCTCCCAAGTGGCAGAGGAGCAAAGAGCGTGAATGGGAAAGCCGAGTAAAGCGAGTGCGCGGAGGGAAGAGGGCACGGGCGCTTACCGTCCAGGCGAAGGTGAAGGGCAGGTGGATGTGGGCGGCGGGCGGGGACTGGGCCAGCGTGAAGGAGGAGCCGCCGATGACGGGCGAGGTGTCGTTGCCGTAGGTGCAGCCCCCCCAGCCGCCCGCGCCCGCGCCCGCGCCCTTGGACGCGGCGCCGCCCGTCTCCAGGACCTGGCGCGGCAGGGCCTTGCCGCCGTCCTGCGTGCTCTGGTACTCCTTCAGGCAGAGTGCCACGGCGGTGCGGCACTGCGCGGGGCACGCCGACGCGGCGGAGCGGCCCGCGCCGCCGCAGCACTCGCCCGACCACAGCTGCGACTGCGAGTTCTGC
>NW_020870800.1:246770-256770 GCF_003789085.1 Penaeus vannamei
TTAATAGAAGAGTGAAAATGAATGATGAAAATTAAATAAACTGCAGCAAAAGATAAGCAGATAGATAACGATGTATGATATATACAGAACATGAAATAAACATATATTTTAGACATGGCTATCGATTTTTTTTCTTTATTTTTATTTATTCTTTTTTATTATTATCATTTCTTTTATCTATTTCTTATTTAATATTATTGTTTATTTTGTTTTATTTCATTTTATTTATTTATTTTTTAATATTGTTTTTTTCTTCTTTTGCTTCATGTTACAGACTTTTTTTCTCTTTTGCTGTTTTTTTTTTTCTTCTTCTTTTGCTTCATGTTACTTTTTTTTTCTTCCTTTGCTTCATGTTACAGACTTTTCTTCTTCTTTGCTTCATGTTACAGTTTTTTCCTTCTTCTTTTGCTTCAACAGCCTCTCTAACATGTGCGATGTAAAGGCCATCTCAGAAATCTTCCTTACACAGAATTTTGATTTCCAAGAAGAGGGGAAAGTGACGCACTGATGACGTCACAGCCAGGTGGGCGCCATTTTTCTGTTGCGATTTGAGAGTATTGGCTGAGAATCCGTCGATATCTGTACTTACCCTTCATTTATCAGATTTGTTCTCTATAGTAGTTTGGAATTTGGGGAAGAGCAAACACGCGAATAGCTGTTAGAAATACTTTGGAGTTTTTGAACATATGATCACAGTTACGAGGGCGTGGCTTGTGGTATAACCTAGATTTCTGTTAATTACATTATTATTATTATTTATTATTGTCATTTCTGATCACTGAGAATATCTACAAAATATAAGAATGAAGAGCAAAGGAATACTGACTATAATAATGATTTGTCAAGTATCTAAATAAACACAAAAGGCTTGAAAACAGGTAGATTGCAAGGGTTTTAGACCATTTTCCCTTTACGTTAACCATTTATTTATCCTTCTTATTTATGTACCTATTTATCTGTTTTTATCTTATTTATTTTTTTTTTTTTTTTTTTTTTTTTTGTCTTGTACTTTACGTTCTCGCGAAATTCGGCCGTTCTGCTCCTGTTTTCCTATCAACATTTACTCGCAGACAATTTCGAATGAATAAATGGAAATACAAATATATATATATATATATACCTGAAGATTACGCGGCAGACTGGACCTAGCCAATATTTGTTCAGCAGGAAATGGCAGAGAAAACCACTTGCCAAAATCGATTTTACTCGCTCGCGGTCGGTTCGCGAAAAAATGCCTATAATAACCGTAATAATGTTTACGGAAGGATAATGCGGATACAATATATGGAATCAAAAAAAGAGACGAGGAGAAAGAGGAGGAGGAGGAAGAGGAGGAGATGGTGGAATAGGAGGAGGGGGAGAAGGAGGAGAGGAGAGAGGAAGAGAGTAAGCGTGTGTGTGGGAGAGAAGAGAAACGATAGAGATTTTAGTTTTAGTTTTAATTCCATTTATTACAATGGATATTCTTTGCTTCTAGACCCCCCCCCCCCCCGAGTGCGAGGGATGGCCGGGCTGCCCTCCACCGGCCGGGCGTGGATTGAACGCAGGTCCGCAAGATCGCTAGACGAACACGCTACCGCTGCGCCAGTAAGAGAGAGAGGGAGAACCAGACAGACAGACAGACACAAACAGTCACGGAAACAGACACGAAACAAAAACAGAGACAAAAAAAAGATACAAGTACTCCCCCACCCCACCCCGCAAAAAAAGGGAAAAAAAAGAAAACGGAAATAAAAAAAAAACAAAAAAAGCCTCCCCCTTCCCCGCTGCATCCACACATCAGCCGGTGTCCTTCCCCTGCATTGTCTCCCCCGTTCGTCAGCGCTACTTGTTAGAGCCCGCTTTGTTCCTCCCGGTCTGGCGTCGCCTTTACATCACCTCCGAAACCGGTATTTAAAAGCGTTCAATTTATTCGATATTGTCCTCGTCGGTTAATTGGCGACTGGCGCAAATTACACAACTATTTAGTCGTCGTGAGATAAGGAGGCTGCGAGTCCCGAAGACGAGAGCATCGCGCGGGAAATTCTTTGGGCAACTTATTTTATTTTATTTTATTTATTCATTACTATTTTATTTATTTTTATATTTTACTGTTTTGTTTTATTTATTTGTTTATTACTATTTTTTTTAAGATTCGAATTTCGATAATGGGGGGAGGGGGCGTAGAGGGAAGGGGGGGGATGGCGCGTCCGAATCCGGTGTTCGATTGACACTCATTGATGGTTTGTGGGAACAACATGAATGATAAATTATGAGCATTATATATATAACATAATGACAGAAACAACTTATTATCAAACTATATAATAAGATTATGTTGTATAGTAGGTTTATATTCCAAATTCCTTCTGATTCGTTTTATGCCTTACTTATCATATATTCTCTATTATCACGACTAAGATAATCATTTGAAATAGGATAATGAACAATAAGTGAACAATAAGTGAGAATGCATTGATGGTCATGATAACTGATTTATTTCCCAAATGAGCATAGAAGGTTTTGCAACATATAAAAATGGCCTTGCAACACCCATAAAGTGAAACAAAAGCCATGGTGTTGCTAAATGATAGTGATAATGATGATAATGATGTTAATAGTAACAATGATGATGATGATAATGTTGATAATGATATTGATAATGATAATAATAACAATTATAGTAATAGTAATGATAATAATAACAATGATGATAATACTGACGATGATAATAGTAATAACAATAATGACAATAATAATGATAATAACAATAATACCGTTGGTAATATTACTATTATTACTACTACTAATAATAATTATGATATCAATAATATCAATAATAATGATTATAATAATAAAAATGATAATAATGGCAATAATGATAAT
The DNA here is from genome assembly GCF_003789085.1 of Penaeus vannamei. NCBI lineage: Eukaryota > Metazoa > Arthropoda > Malacostraca > Decapoda > Penaeidae > Penaeus > Penaeus vannamei. The sequence goes on from NW_020870800.1 coordinate 249,636, forward strand.
AATGATGGTGACGATAATAATGATGATAATGATAATGATAATGATAATAACAATAATGATAATTATGATAATGATGATAATAATAATGATAATAATAATAGTAATAACAATAAAAGTGATAACAATAATGATAATAATGATAACGATGAAGATGAAGACGAAGATGATAATTATGATAATGATAATAATACTAATGATAATAACATCAACAATGATGATGATAACAATGATAATAATAATAATAATGATAATATTGATAATGATAGTAATAGTAATAATAATAGTGATGATAATAACAAAAATGATAATTATAATGATAATGATAATGATAAGAGTGATAGTGATAAACAATAATTATACTACTGGCTACTTATAATAATAATAACAATATTAATAATAGGGAGTCTGTTCTTGATGTTCACAGCGTCTTCTAGAATGAAGATCCACATCTCAGCCAAGTGGTTTCTCTGAAAAGGAAATGAGTTATCAGGAAGTACATGAAACGCTTAACACGATTCTGAGTTTTTTTTTTCCAAAATATGTAGTCATACTTTTACTTTTCGTTTTTTTTTTTTTTTTTTGATTTCTCATTTTCATTTCTCTTGATTTGTCTTCTACTGGTTTTTCTCTCTTTTTTTCTCTCTCTCTTTTCCCTCCTTCCCTCCCTCCTCTCTCTCTCTCTCTCTCTCTCTCCATTCCTCCCTCTCTCTTTCCTTCCCCTTTCCCTCTTCCCCTTCCCTCCTTCTCTCTCCCTTCCTCCCCCCCTCCTTCCCTCCCCCCCTACCCCATCCGCCCCTTCCCCAACGTGCAATTCCCAGCCGCGATCTGTGCAAAAGGTCTTCGGAGTCGAGTCCGGATCAAGGCGCACGCGGCCACCTCCATGTCACTTGACGACGAACAAACCAGACACGTCTTGGGAAACCGCCCTTCACCTGCCGCAAGGACGGGGGGGGGGGGGGGGGGGGGAATCACACGTCAATCTAATCCATGTATGTGCAGGTGAGGCAAAAAAAAAAGGAGGGGGAGGGGAGGGGAAGGGGAGGAAGAAAAAAGAAAAAAAAGTACGTGTCAAGGAGGTCAATGCGTTCTGGGGGGGAAAAAGCTATGGGTGAAACGCTGGGTAAGGAAGTGTTTGGATGGAAGGGAAGGTAAGGAAATGAGAGAGAGGGAGGGGTGGAGGGAGGGAGGAGGGAGAGAGGGGTGGAGGGAGGGGAGAGAGAGAGAGGTGGGGAGGGAGAGAAAGGGAGAAGGGGAGAAGGAGAGAGAGAGAGGGGGGAGGGAGGGAGAGGGGAGAAGGAGAGAGAGAGAGAGAGAGAAGGAGAGAAAGAGAGAGTTAGGGGAGGGGAGGGAGGGAGGGAGAGGGAGGAGAAGGAGAGATAATAGAATAAAAAAATATATAGTGAGGGATAATAATGGCACAAATAATAACTATATGATGAAGTAGTAGTTAGCAATACTGTAAGTCAGTAGTAGCAATAACAATAGTAATAAAAAACGATAACAACATCAAATAACAACAACAAGAAAAAGATAGAGGAGAAGACGAAAACAAAGAAGAAGGAAAATCCGAAGAGCCCGCCGAGAAAGCCTCTCCCAAGACGCTGGTTTCGGCGCACGACTTCGGGCCGACGGGAAGCCAGGCTCCGAGGGGCTGCTGAAGGGTTTAATAACAAACGGCAAGAGGAGAGGCTGATCGGGCACGACGCACGCCCCGTGCGTGTTATCTTCGGATCAGGGATCTCTCTCTCCTGTCTCTACTCTCTCTTCTCCTCTCATCTCTCTCCTCTGCGCGCTCTCTCTTCGGCTCTGTCTCTCTCTCGCTAATTTCTTCTCTCCGTTCGTCTCTCTCTCTACCTCTCTCCTCTCTCTCGGCTCTCTTCTCTCTGCTCTCAGTCTTCTCTCTCTCTCTCTCGTCGTGCTACTCTTTTCTCTTCGGCTCTCTCTCTCTCCTCTCTCTCTCTCTCTCTCTCTCTCTCCGTCGCTCTCCTTCTCCTCATCTCTCTCTCTGCTCTCTCTCATCATCCTCTCTCCTCTCTCTCTCTCTTCTCTCTCTCTCTCACTGTCTCTCTCTTCTCTCTCTCTTCTCTCATCTCATCTCTCTCTCCTGTCTGTGTCTGTCTCTCTCTTCTCTCTCTCTCTCTCTCTCTCTCTCTCTCTCTGTCTCTCTCTCTCTCTCTCTCTCTCTCTCCTCTCTCTCTCTGTCTCGCTCTCTCTCTCTCTCTCTCTCTCTCTCGCCACGAGCCTCTTCCTCTCTCTTCTCCTCTCTCTCTCTCTCTCTCTGTCTCTAGCGTCTCTCTCTCTCTCTCTCTCTTCGCTCCTCGCTCGCCTGTCTGCTGATCCTTCTCTTCTTCAGTTTCGCCCTTCTGCTCGGGCCCATCTCTCCTTCTCGTCTCTCGGCTTTTCTCGGCTCGTTCGTCCATCTGGTCCTCCCGCGCTTCAGTCATGGTCTCCTCTTCTCGTCCATCTTCTCTCCTTCCATCTCTCCTCCCAAACACACAGCTGTGTGGGTCGAGTCTAATCTCTAAGACTTGATCGATGGGCCTATCAGTTTGTCGTGAGACTAAATAAAATTGGCATCGACACGTGCCCTCACTTTCTTACCTCCGTTAGATGTACGTACATCCGTCTATTCTTTATAAAATCTGCATACCTCTCTGCTCTCTCCTCTCCCGCCTATTCCCTCTCTGTTCCTCCTTATCTCCTCGAACGTGCTGAGTCGGGTGGCTCTAATCTCTCTGGAGCATATTCTCTCTCGTTGCCTCTTCCGCTCTCTCCCTCACGATCTCTTCCTTCTTCCTCGCTTTCTGTATTTCCATACCTCGCCTCCTCTCTCCTTCTCTGTCTCTCTGCTCCTCACTGTCGTGTCCTATATCTGTCTGTTCCTGTTCTCTCCGCGTTCCCTCCCTCCGGCTCTCGTTCTTACTCTCTCTCCTCTCGTCCTCTCTCTCCTCTCTCTCTCTCCTTCTCTGCATCATCTCCTCTCTCTCCATCTCTCTTTCTCTCGTGTCTATCTCTCTATTCACCGATGTCAAAGAAGATTTACAACACGAAATCATGTCAACTTATGAAGAGTGAAGCAGTCAGCCTCGCTTCCCGTTTTCTTTGTGCGCCGTTTTCCCTTTCACGCGCATTCATGGTCGACTGCACTAATTTGGCTCTCCATAAACCTATTTTAAACCCGCGCTTTTTGGGACCAGCGCTTATCTGTTGAGCTTGCGCACTTTTTTTCTGGCGAGATATGAGTATCTTATTACTGTGTAATAAAGTACTCATTGTGCACTGATGTTCATATTCGTTCAGCTATGCTCTATTGTAGAAACTTGTAATAGCTTTATGAAAATTTATACTTTTCCTGTGTGTTTTGAGACACAAAGTTAATGTATTTTATTTCTATACACACTATTTTTTTGCAGCGGACACTAATCTTGCACTTATTTCATCACTGGCTTGGCCCATCCACAGTTATCTTGGCTTCATGCTATTTCTTTACTGTCAATAATTATGATTGTTTTTCCCACGAGCATTCATTCTGTTCCTATATATTTTCACGATAATACTACCCCTGAGAAAACTTTCTCTGGACGTATGTACACTTATGTACACTTGTTTTGGATTTACACACACAAGTATAAGCTTCATGTAAAGATAAAAACTGTTACTTTGTCTTTCATTTTGGCTTCATGAGTACTTCCTCTTTCTCTGTGGGCTGATGTTCATGTGCGTTCATTTCTGTCATGTGTACACTTGCTTTTGGCGCTGCGCACACGTGTGTAGCCTGGTTTCTACCCACGTGTATGCAGCGGCGTCATTTGGGTGGAGGGGCTTGGAGGACTGTCCCCCCCCCCCTAACACCCTGATTGCCCGCCTCATGGTTTGATTTTTTCCCTAAATTACACCTTTATAGCTCTGCTCGCCGTTTGGAATTGCTCGTGGATTAGCTCATTCACCAAAGATTTTCTCGAGGGGTTCGCGGCGCCCAAGGAACTCATTGTGCTCACTTCGCTCGCCAACTTTGCACCCCCCCCCCCCCCAAGAAAAATCGGAAATGACGCCCCTGAGTATATATATTGCAAACTTCGCTGTATATTGTACATGTAAACTTGTGCGAGCTATTAGTGTAATTTCGCAATATCGCGTGTTTCCTTATCTCGGCCTCTCGTACAGCCTTCTAGGTCACGTGCAGATCGCTTGATGCCTTGTAAGTACACCTCTCTTACCCTTTATAACAGAATACTTATTTGAATACTTATACGAACACTACTTTCTGCCTATTTCAACCTTGTCTACAGCCAAATTTTAGGTCGCGTTTCTTATTATTACCGTATGTACATCGATGCTGATCTCGTGAATATATTTGGCTTTTCCGTGCTTTTTGTGACCCGCCATTTGATTAGATTTTGTCGGATCTTAGAGTACATGTGTGTGTAGTTTGTAGGCTGCTTTGAGTGTATATTTCCTTATCACTGACTGTGTTACCTCGTCTGAACACTTTTAGATTTAATATATATTATTTTGGTTTTAAGATGTATATCTCTTTAGCCACAAGGAATTTTATTTCGACTTGGTGGAGTATTTCTCAGGGCCTGTGGACAGATAGTTGTCGTCTGAAGACCTTTATTTTTTTCCATTTTGTTCATTCACTTTGTCCTCTTGAACACCCTGTAAACCTTAATTATTTAGTTAGGTCTTTTATGTGTGTGTGCAGGTCAGGTGTGTGTGTGTGTCAGGTGTGTTGTGTGTGTGTGTGTGTTGCGTGCGTGCGTGTGTTATGAGTTTTGTGTGTTTTCGACGTATGTTCCCTTAATTTAATTTTGGATATAATAAACATGTATTTTAACTGCATTCGCTCGCATTTCGACCTCGTGAAAAGTGCCATCCAGCTCGGAGAGAAACTTTTTTTTTCCAATTTTTAGATTAAAATTTCTCTCTTTAGACACCTCTAGCCCCTCTTATATTCCTCTCTATCCCTTATTACATGCCTCTCTATCCCCTGTTCTGCTCCTCTCTGTACCCTTTTATATTCCTCTAAATTCCCTTTTTTATTCCTCTCTATCCCCTTCTCTGTCCCTCTCTATCCTCTATTACAGTCCTCTCTATCCCCTATTACATCCTCTTCTATCCCTTATTACAGTCCTCTCTATCCCTTATTACATCCCTCTCAATCCCCTATTACATTCCTCTCTATCTCCTATTACATTCCCCTCTACCCCCTTCCATACCCCTTTTAAGCCACCACAAGCACTTCCTCTGACCTCATCCCCACCTCCCCCTCCCCCGACCCCCCCACGCTCCACCCCCCACACGCTCCCCCGACCCCCAGCCCCCTCCCTCGACCCCCACACACTCCCTCCCCCTCCCCACCCCCTCCCCCGCGCGGCCGCTGAGCGGCCGGCCTCGCGAAATACGCCATTACGACTTAATTCCCAGCAGTATAATTCCGGCAGATTAGATCGTCGAACTTGCCTTTCTGCGTCAGCTCTCCCGTGACCTTTGACCCTGTCTCTGACCTCCTCCCATCCGCCGTCTCTTTTTCTTTCTATGCGTTTCTTCTTCTGTTTCTGTTTTTTATCGTTCTTTGGATGTCTCTGATTTCTTTCCAGTTCTTTGGGCATAGATGAATAGACAGATGGGTAGCTAGATAGATAGATGGATAGATAGACGAGAGAAAGACGGAGAGAAGAGGAGAAGAGTGAGAGAGTGAGGAGAGTGAGAGAGAGAGAGAGAGAGAGAGAGAGTGAGAGAGAGAGAGAGAAGAGAGAGAGAGAGAGAGATGAGAGAGAGAGAGAGAGAGAGAGAGAGGAGAGAGAGGAGAGAGAGAGAGAGAGAGAGAGAGAAGAGAGAGAGGAGAGGGACAGAGGGAGAGAGATTCAGACAGACAGACAATCAGACAGACAAACAGCGAGAGCGAGGGAGAGATAAGGAAGGGCGTGGCGCCTTCGGGTCCACCCTCCGTCGCGGCGCAAGTCAAAAGATGCGAAAAAGGGAGAAAAGAAGGAAGAGGAGGCAGAGAGGAGGACGAGAGCTTAGCACTCCCTCCTTATTATGATCAACGCAAAGATATCCCTATCTTACGGAACCTCTCCTCCTTCCCCTCCCTCTCCCCCCTTCCCCTTGCTCCTTCCTTCTCCCTTATATACCACCTTATACCCTTTTCCTTCCCCTTCCTCCATCCTCTCTCTTTCCCCTTTGCCCCAATCCCTTCCTTCTCTTTCCCCTTCTCCCACTATCCATTCCATACCCCTCCCCTCTCCTTCCCTTTCTCACGGCCCCTTCCTCCCTCTCACCCTGCCCCTTCCTATCCCCTGCTTCCCCCCTCCTTCCCTCTTCTCGCAACCCCTGCCTTCCCCTCTCCTTTCTCCGCCTTTTTATCTCCTCCACCAACCTCTTCCCTCCCCCTCCTCTCATTCCTCTTCCCCCTACCCTTCCCCCCCCTCCCCATCCCTCTGCCTCCTCCCCCAGACGCTTAACCCTTTCTCCTTACCCCATCCCCCCCCCCTCCCCCCCCTAGATGACTCAAGCTGACCTGATCTTGTTCATCTTCCTCGCCCCGCACTTCCTCCTCCCCCCTCCCCCCCAGGTCGTCCATCCGTAGTCGTTATCCATCATTAGTGTGGTGTACGACCCGCGCAATGGAGTTGTAAGGAGGAGGGAGGGAGGGAGGGAGAGAGGAATAGAGGGAGAGAGGGAGAGAGAGAGAGGGAAGAGGGGAGGAGGAGGAGGAGGAGGAGGAGAGGAGGAGGAGAGGAGGGAGGAGGGAGGAGAGAGGGAGGAGGGAGGAGGGAGGGAGGGGAGAAGGGAGAAGGGAGAAAGGGAGAGAGAGAGAGAGAGAGAGAGAGAGAGAGAGAGAGAGAGAGAGAGAGAGAGAGAGTGTCGAGAGAGAGAAACGCAATCGTAAAGGGGAGAAGGAGGAGGAGGAGGCGGGTGTGGAAGAATTAGCGAAAGGAGAGAAAGGATGGGGTGGGAGAGATAAGGAGGAAGAAGAGGGGGGGGGAGGAGGGTAAAGGAAGGGATTAATAAAGAGAAGGTAAACTCCGAGACGTGATATCAGTGCATGAAGTTAGGTCATAATTTCAGTCCCGTGACCCGTTGACCTGGCTTCGGCCTTATCTCCCTTCTGGGGTCAGGAGGCTTTGAC
>NW_020870800.1:261770-269270 GCF_003789085.1 Penaeus vannamei
ATACCGAAGTGAGTGTTAAAAACAGACAGTGAAACGACTGTTCTAAGGAAACAAGAACTTCTAAGAAGAAAAGCGTAGAGAAGAGGAAGGCGGTAGAAGAAGAGAGGAAGAAGCTTAGAAGAAGAAGAGAAGAAGCGGTAGAAGAAGATGAAGAAGCGTAGAAGCGGTAGAAGAAGAGAAGGAAGAAGCGGTAGAAGAAGAAGAGGAAGAAGCGGGTCTTAGGAGAAAGATTTGATGAGAAGCGGTTTAGCTAGAGAAGAAGGAGGAAGAAGAAGCAGTGAAGTAGAAGAAGAGAGGAAGAAGAAGAAGAGAGAAGAAGCGGTAGAGAAGAAGAGGAAAGCGGTAGAAGAAGCGGAAGAAGAGTAGAAGAAGAAGAAGGAAGGTAAGCGGTAGAAGAAGAGAAGGAAGAAGCGGGTAGAAGAGAGAACAAGAAGAAGAAGAAGAAGCGGTAGAAGAAGAAGAGGAAGAAGCGGTAGAAGAGAAGAAAGAAGCCAGGTAAAGAAAAAGGGGCGGTAGAAGAAGAAAAGAAGGAGAAGCGGTAGAAGAGAGAAGAAGCAGGTAGAAAGCGAGAGAAGAAGAAGAGGAGAAGGCCGTGGTCCTTCGCCTGACGGAGGGAGGTGTGCGTGGAGTCAGCCATCACACCTGCCTCGTCCCGCGCATGACAACGACTCCCGTCTCTTGCCACCGACGCCATGACATGACACCCGGGCCGCTGTGTCGCACCTTCAGAGACATTTCACATATTCTTGTCTTGAAGGGACGTGTCGCCGGAACGCCCTCGCAAGACGCCTGAAGAGTACCTGTCCCTTTCGAAAGGGCGGGAGCTCAGGTGGGGAAGGCGAAGGAAGGTGGGGAAGGAAGGGGTAAAAGTGGGAAAAGGTAGGGGAAGGTGGGGGAAAGGTGAAGAGAGGTGGGGAAAAGAAGGGGTAAAAGTGGATGGGGGGTGGGGAAGGTGAGGGAAGGTGGGGAAAGATGGGGGAAAGATAGGGAGGGGGGGGGAAAGTGAAGAGAGGTGGGGGAAAAGAAGGGGTTGTAAAAGTGGGAAAATTGGGGGGGATGTGAAGGAAGGTGGTCGGGAAAGTAGGGGTGAAGATAGGGGAAAAGGTGGAGAGGAAGTTGGAGGATGCTGTGGAGAGTTAAGTGGGATGCTGCGGAGCTTGGATAAGTGTTAAGTTGGTGTTTTTGGCGGCCATTTTGCTGGCAATATTAGTAGTAGGAGCAAACGTATTAGTAGCAGTAGAAGAAGTAGTATTAGTAGTAGAAGCACTATCGGCACTACTACTACTAGTATCAGAGGAATATGAGTATAGGTATTAGTAGTGGTAATAGAAGTTCTAAAAGTAAAAATAAATGTAGTAATATCATCAATAATATTATTATAACTATCCTCATTATCATTGCTGCTGTTATCATTACCATTATTATTATGATTATTATCATTGTTATTATTACTATCATTATCATTACTATCTATATTATTAGTATTAGTATTAGTACTAGTACTAATCATACTACAATTATTTTGATAATTTTTGCAATCATGATCGCTTTCAGTAAAATACTTACATAAATTTGTGTTGACGATCGACTCAATTTTTACAATTAAATAGATCAGTAAGAAAGAGAGCAAAAAACGAATTAATATTTTAACACATCACAAAAAGAAATTATTTTTCATCAATCATCATCAACATCCTCTTTCCTCATCATCATCATCATCATTCCTCCTAATCATCATCACTTCGTCAGCATCCTCCTCTTCTCATCATTATCATTCAACTTCTGAGATAGTGAAGAAAGACACCGAAAAAAATGCAAAGGTAAATACACATATAAAAGAGAAAGAGAGAGAGAGATTTACCGCAGTTCCCCCTCCATATGCAGTGATGAGAGACAGGAGGGTTGCCACTTGTCGTTATTAATGATGGGGACAGTGGAAAGGTCCGCCCATTTGGCTGTATGCGCAGTCAGGTTTGTCAGTCGTGGTTGAGGTACTCTTGTCTTCTGCTCTCTTGTCTCTCTTTCTGTCTGTCTATTTATCTATTAGTCTTTTTCTCCTTATTCCGTAGATGAAGAAAAAAATATAAGAGGATGAAGAGGAAGAGAAGAAGGAGGAAAAAGGTGAAGGATTGAAGGAACAAGAAATAGAAGAAGAAGAAAAGAAAAAAATGATGAAGTAGAAAAACAGAAAAAAAGAATCAGAAAGAAAATTAAAAATAAAGGAAGAAGAGAAAGAAAAAGAAGAAAGAGAAGAAGAAAGAAGGAAAAACAAGAAAAGGAAGATGAGAATGAAAAGAAAAAGAAAAGGAAAAAAAGAAACTGGATGATACAAAATAACCGGCGACTCTCCCGGTTCCTGATTGGCTGGCTCTGAAGTCCATTCAAGCCTTGCTATTGGTCAGTTTCTTGGCGCGCCGAATCCTGGACAAATAGATTTATTGTTTCTGTTACATCTATTTGTCCATTATTTATCTATTTATCAACATTTTTGAGTAATTGTACGATTGTCTTTGTGTAGTTGTTTCATGTTAATGCTAGTTTTCGTTGTAAATACACTGTTTAGAGCAGTCATTTCATTGCACTGTTCATCGGTCATCTGGCAACCAGAAGGAGACGGATAATAATAACTAAACGAAGAAAAAAAAAAAATAATTTATAGCTTTATCAGGGTTTTAATCCCATTGACATAGTGATAAGATTCTCAATATGTAGTTTATCCGTTTATCAATATGTGTACTTTTTTCCTTCTCATCTGATTTTATTTTTTATTATCAGCTTGTTATATTTCGATGATAACTTTCGATGATATTTTGTAAGAAACTTCTATGACAGATACTGAAGGTTGGACGTAAAGTTAAAACGTTAATTATTGATTCTGTGGCATATAGGGATATAAATAGAATTTTTGGTGACAGATGCATCTATACATCTATCTATTTATCTATCTGTGCATAACAAGTATGTAAGTGTGTATGTAAGTCTAGATAATGGATGTACGGATATAGTTATGTTTGTATGTGTGCGTAAATGTATGCTTGTACGTATGCATTTGTATATATATGCACTTAAACATATATATACATATTTCCATATATCTGGCATACATTTAACAATAAATATAAGACCAATTCAAGTACAGTAAAAGAATATATAACTATTCAGTATGTCAACATTAGTGAGAAAGTGATTATATATACATACATACATACATACATACATAGAAAGTTTGATAAACAGAAAGATAGATAGATAGACAGATAGATACTAATGCTTTGGAAAATTAGGGATATATGTGTGTTTCTGTTATGAAATATAGGAGAGATAACTTTCTATGCATACGTAATGTGTTTTTTTTATGGAGGAATATTTATGGATATTGAAAGATATTGGAATCCTTATCACTCCCGCGAAAATGATATTAAAATTCGCCCCGCTTCCTGTGAATAGGAGGAAGAGTCTCTCCTCTCTCCTCTCTCTCTTCTCTCGCTCTTCTCTCCTCTCTCTCTCTCTCTGCTCTCTCTCTCTCTCTCTCTCTCTCTCTCTCTCTCCTCTCGCTCCTCTTATCTCTCTCTCTCTCCTCCTCTTCGCTCTCTCTCTCTCTTCTCTCTCTCTCTCTTCTCTCCTCTCTCTCTCTCTCTTCCTATCTCTCTACTCTCTCTCTCTTCTCTCTCTCTCTCTCTCTCTCGTCTCTCTCTCTCTCTCTCTTCTCTCTCTCTCTCTCTCTCTCTCTCTCTCTCTCTTATCTCTCTCTATCGCTATCTCTCTCTCTCTCTCTCTCTCTCTCATCTCTCTCTCTCTATCTGCCTCTCTCTCTCCTCTTCTCTCTCTCTACTCTCTCTCTCTCTCTCTCCTTATCTTCTCTCGTAGCCGATCTCTCTCTCTCCTCGTCTCTCTCTCTCTCTCCCCTCTCTCTCTCTCTCTCTCTCTCTCTCTTCTCTCTCTCTTCTCTCTCTTCTCGATCTCTCTCTCGCTTATCTTCGCTGCTATCTTGATCTCTCTCTCTCTCTCTCTCTTCTCTGACTCTACTCTCTCTCCTCTCTCTCTCTCTCTCTCTCTCTCTTCTCTCTCTCTCTCTCTCTCTCTCTCTCTCTCTCTCTCCTCTCTTCCCTCTCGCTTCTCTCTTCCGTCTTCATCTCTCTCTCTCTCTCTCTCTCTCCCCTCGGATCTCTCTCCATAGGTAGTAGCTCACCATATAAACTGAAATCTATATTGGATACTATCTGTTTGGCTTTATTGTGAAGCAAGACCGGACAACACACACACACACACACAACACAGACACCCACACACAACACCCACACATAGAGAGGTTGTGGAGAGGATATCGGGGCAGTGATCACACAATTAATATTAAACGATCCATGCACTACCGCTACTCCACAAACCGATTATTTTATACACACACCAATGACGCACATAATCGCCAGCAATTCGAGTTTTGTTTGAGACACAAAAAAAGACCTATCGGCTATTGTTGTCACTTGGCTTAGAGGGGCGCGGGGGGGGGAGAGGGGTTTGAGGGGGGGGGAGGAAGCTGGGAGGTGGATGGGGGGAAGGAGGGAGGAGGGGAAGGTGTGGGGTGGGGAAGGAGGAGGGCGGAGGGAGGGGGTGGATAGGGGGGGAAGCGGAGGTTGGAGTTGGGGGGGGAGGCAGGAGGGACGGGAAGTAAGAGGTCGGTCTCAAAGGGAGGGCAAGAGGGAGACGAAGGAAGGCGTGGGAAGAAGAGAGAAAAACAGAAAATGCGGGAAGAATGGTTTTGGAGAAGAACAGAGAGGGAAACGCGTAATGAGGAGGAATAGAGGAGAAAGGAAGAAGGAGGAGATATCAAAACAAGAATACTAAAAAGGAGAAACCGGAAGGCCAGGAAATTAATCAAAAGCTAATGTAAAAAAAGGAAAAAACTGAAAAAGAAAAACGAGGGCGAGAAAGGAGAAAACAAAGGGGAACGAGAGAAAAAAAACTAATTAAACGAGGAGAACAGAAAGCCTGAAAAAGAGAAACCCGAACGAAAAGAAAACAGAGAGGAGAGAGCAACCCGAAGAAAAAGCGAAAAGCGGCAGTACAAAAAGAGGAATAGAAAGAATCACAAAGAATAGCGAACACGATAAACAGTAAGGAGACCATTGAGGGGGCAGAGAAGGCGAAAATGCGATTATAAAACTATACCAAACATTAACAAATGTTGTAAATGGTAAGAGCATTATTTGTACACAGATAGAATACATGCATGTACTGTATAAAATATAGATATATATACATACATAACATACATAACAATATGTATAGATATAGATAGAATAGAACAGATAGATATAGATAATACACAATAGTGTGTGTAATACAATATGTTGTGTGCATATGTATATATATAATATATATATATATATATATAATATATATAATATAAGTATAATATATATATATATATTATAGTACACACACAACATATACACACACATATACATTTATACACATACACACATAACTCACACACACAACACACATATATATTGTATATATACGTATGTATGTATATATATGTACATATATATATATATATATATCATATAGTATATATATATATATATATATATATATTATATATGGTACAAAAGCACACACACACACACATATGTATATATGTATAGTAATGTATTTTATATATACATGTATATGCCACACACACACACACAACACACACGCACACACATATGTATATATGTATATATATATATATATATATATATATATATATATATATATATATATATATATATATGTATATATATATACATATATATTAATACATATATACACATATATGTAATATATTATATATATAATATATATAATAATATAATATATATATATTATATATATATATATATATATAATATATATATGTATATATAGTACATATATAAATATACTATATATATATATTATATATATATACATATATACATATATTATACATATATATATAATATATATATTGAATATATGTATATATATACACACACACGTAAGTATGTATGTATCTACATATACACACAACACATACATGCACATAAACATGTGTGGTATTGAGAAGCCCAAGCCACGCCCACAGGCCGTAACTGCCATCTTCCCCCTCCCCCCCACCCTTCCGTATCTCTGGAGATAACAATGCGCGCCGAGGGGACGGCCCTAATTTAATCTTCCCAAGGAGGAATTTACGGGGCGGGAATCAACACATCCAAGCTCGTTTGCCATAATCAAATTCAGGCGAACAGATGAATCCACCGCGTGACCATGTCGCTTCGGCGGCTCGGAAGCAGGCGGGGCGAGTCTCGGAAGCCCGAAGCTCGCGTCGGGGTCGAACCGCGCTGCGAGACCGCGAACGCGGGGCCCGGCGCGGTTGGAGGGGGGTTGTGGGGATTAGGTTTAGGTCTGTCTGTCTCTCTGTCTTATTTTTGTCTGTCTGTCTTGCCTCTGCTCCATGCTCGCTGCTTCCCCTTCCCCTTGCTACTCCTCTCTCTTCCTTTCCTACTCCCACCGCTCTCGCCTCACACCCTCCCTCTCCCTCTCCCCTCCCTCTCTCTTCCTCCTCTTCCTTTCCCTCTCCCTCTCCACCCCCCTACATAACCCCTCCATCCTTCCCCTCCCTCTCACGAACATCGCAGCACAGAGCCAAGCAACATTTGGTAATACACATGCGATTGTGTATTTAAAGTGTATATGCAGCATTACATGCAGATGTTCAATGCAAACTCAAACACTCGACAAATAAAGTACGCAAATACAATCCTCGCTCTTGAGGAAAACAGACATAAATATCAATCTCAATCTCATCCCAAACATTTTAGCGCTTTATTCCTTTAAGCACTGTTTACGCTAATTGCATATATCACCCGGACACCAAGCTGCAAATGCTCTGGGTCTACATAATTCATGAGCTGGGTTACTCATCAATATCTCATTTCCGCTCCAGCTGTAGCGTGTACGCCTTCTCAAACAGTTGCAATCCGAGCTTATAATATTGCTCAATACGTGATCCTCTTCTTCCCCCTCTGTCTCCCCTCTAACCTCATTCGCCTGTTCACCTCTTTACATTCTCGTCGCCGTTCCTCCCCACCTCTTCTCGTCCCGTTCCCCCCCCACCTCCACTCATCGTCCCGCTACCCCCTCTCCTCACCTCCCGTTATCAAAGGAGGGGAAAACGTTTAGGTAAAGCCACAAGTGGATCCACGTTCCTTCTCCTCCCCTCTTCCCCCCCCTCTCCTCCTCCTCTCTCTAATCTCCCTCTTGCACTGTCCCTCTCCATCTTTCCCCTTCCTGTCTCTCCCTCCTTCCCTCCCTCCTCCTCCCTCCTTTACCCCCTAGTCCGGCCAGAATGAAGAGCCTCCCCTCCCTTTTTCTTCCCTCTCCCCTCCTCTCCCTCCCCGTCCCTCTTTCCCTCGGCCCCTCCCCCTCCCCGCCCCTCCCCGGCTCTCGAGTGAACAGCTGTCGAGCTCAAAG
>NW_020870800.1:274270-276770 GCF_003789085.1 Penaeus vannamei
TGCACTATATATATATATATATATATAATATATACTATATATATATATATATATATATATATAATATATATATATATATATATATAATATAATAATTATATATATATATATATATATATATATATATTATGTATATATATATATAGATAAATAGATAGATATCTGTCCTCGTTTGTGCGTGCCTATATCTGTCTATGTGTGTACTTACACCCTGCAAGAGTCAGTCGGGCGCACCCCCCCGCCCGCCGTCCCCCTCCCGTGCAACCGAGCGGGCCTTTACCACGGAGCAACCCGGACCAGCGGTACCACACACCGCCCGCAGACATATCAATTGCAAACCGCCCGCTTCTTCTGCAACCGAGTCAAGCCGCTCTTGCAACAAATACACTATCCGGAATAAAATTGTTGTCTCACTCCGACCAGCTTGGCTCACTCGGATGCTGAGCCTGTCGCCCTGAATGCCGCTGACGTGCGCGCCGTGGCAAGTGGCCGGCGCTGCGGGGAGCTCCGAAAGGGATTTTCTTCCGGATCTGAATTCCTCGCGAACGGTCGACGCATCTAGAGCTAAAGAGATTAATTAATGAAATAAAATCCAGAACTAATATTAAAAAAAAAAGAATAGCTAAAAAAAAAAAAAAAAATCTGAGACCAAAAATAAAAAAAAGAAATCTGAGCCAAAAAAAAAAAAAAAAAAAATAAAGAAAATGGGTTGCGAATAATGTAATGAATTATCTACGGCTGAGATGCTTTGTCATACGCACGCACGAACGTACACTCAAACACACAGAGGAATTGAAATGCAAAGCGCAGCTACACATGCATACACATGCAAACAAGCATTCACGCAACAAAAAGCAAACACGAATACAAATGCACACGAGTCGACGCCAACGTATCACACGACAAGCTGTACGTAACACACACACACACACACACACACACACACGCTTCTCGACTTCTGCAGACGTGCAAGTGATCCGTAATATGTCCATCACTGGTATATGACCTTCAGGAATGTCCGGCTTGACCTTTGACCTCTGACCTTCTCTTCCTACCTTATACTTATACTTATGTCACTGACGTTGTATTCCCAGATTATTATAAAGTTTCTTTGCCTATTCAACCTATTCATACACACACACACATATTCCAGCACACATGTATATGTGTGTGATGTGTGTTGTGTGTGTGTGTGTGTGCGTGTGTGTGTGTGTGTGTGAAAACGTGTATGTATATAGGCACATGAATAATATTTTTCTCTCTCAGACTTTTTTCCCGATAAATTCATTTCCATTTAGATTATCATCGCAATTTTTACTATAATCCCTGAAAAAGAAATTCATTTATTCATTCCTAATTCCGTGATAAATGGATGTTACAGAATCTTTTCATCTTTCATTGCAACGAATATTCAGGAAATAATTATGCCAACCATATTTACATCGAAGTCTTTGAGTTTTAAGTGACTTCACTGATCATTTCCTCTCTTCACTGAAATTCAGGAGCAAAACACCTGAATTGATACGTCCGCCGTTTTTCAAAATGTTAAACCACGGCTGTAAAATGTTCCAAAATCCTTAGAATAGGAAGCTGAATGGGATGGAGGTTGCAACCCCCAGGGATTCGTTTGCAGAAGGAACATTGCAGGAAGGATGGTGATGAAACCCCACCTAGCTCAGTAATCTGCGCAGTCAGCCAAAACGTACCTCGAAAATAGTGAAAAATTGAGCCGCGATTAAGATGAGATTACAAATAGTGAATGACTATCTAGATGAAAGGACAAACAAACAAACAAACAGCAAAAATGAATGTGTATGCTTATATGAATGTATAAATGTACGGATGGATACAAGAATAAAAAAGGGGAAACAATCATAGCAAATGTTTTAGTCATAGCAGCGATCCTAAGCCAGTTACTTCACACTCCTTCCAGCTGCCTTCGGGGTCACAGCAGCATGTTGGAGTTCAGAAGGCGGCTGTGCGATTTTCCACGCCAGCAGCAGCAATCTCGAGGACGCGGCCTTTTCCGTCATCAATTATTCTCGCAGACAGAGAGCTAAGTTGGAGTTAACGATCTATTTATGCTTCAAGAAACAAGACCGGTTGTATAGAGGCTAGTTAATAGTAAGTCAGCAGTTAGTCTTCTAAGTCCAGCAGATCGTAAACAGGTACAGAAGGTAATTAATTCCCCGTCACTTCTTATAAATGGCGAAGCTCAGCCAGGTATAAAATGGAGCCAGTTTTCGGAGCGCTTCCAGTCTGTTTATATTTTCTCGCCCTAACCGACCGCTTGGGACAAACGCATTCAGGAGAGGGATTGAAATAGGCATAAAACACTTACCGTGGAGCAGACATTCCATGAATATAACACTAAGTAAAACAGATCATTTCCTATCAAAGATGTCTTATTGTTATATAAAAAAAACTATGAATGAATACTTCTGCAATATTTTCCAGATGGTTGTATCGAAAATAGCGTTCTTTATAACAACCCATAAAA
>NW_020870800.1:285376-292876 GCF_003789085.1 Penaeus vannamei
AATAGAACGAAAGAGGGAAGAGGGAAAAAGGATGAGAAAGAGGGAAGAGGGAAAAAGGATGAGAAAGAGGGAAGAGGGAAAAAGGATGAGAAAGAGGGAAGAGAAAAAAGAATGAGAAGAGGGAAGAGGGAAAAAGGATGAGAAGAGGGAATAGGGAAAAGGATGAAAAGAGGGAAGAGGCGAAGGATGAGAAAGAGGGAGAGGGAAAAAGGATGAGAAAGAGGGAAGTGGGAAAAAGGATGAGAAAGAATACGAAAGAATCGTGAATTATCGTCGTGAAATATGAATTCTGAAGTATATATATTTATATCATAATCATTATCTTCTTTTCTTTTCCTTCCCTTGTTTATCGCACTTTCCTTTCTTCCTCTCTCTCCTTTTTTTCTCTCCCTGTTTTATTTCTCTTTTGATTTTTTTTTTTCTCTCTCTTTTTTTTCTTTTTTTTCTTTTACTTTCCTCTCCTTCTTTCCTTGTTCTTCTTCTTATTCCTTATATTTCTTTTTATTCGTCTTTTGCTTTTATATCTTCTTTATTCAGAGTTTACATCAAACTGGAAATAACAAAAACATTATGGCGATAATAATAAAGATAATAATTTTAATAATAATAATAATAATGATAATGATAATAATGATAATAATAATAATAATAATGATAATGATAATAATAAATAATGATAATAATATAATGATGGTGAGATGACTGATAGTGATAATAAAGACAAGTAATAACCATGATAATGATATTAGTGATAATGGTAACAATAATGATCATAAAATCAACAATAGTGATAATTATTATAATGATTATGATAATAATGATTACAACAATAATGATAATTATTATAATGATACATAATATATAATTATAATCATTATAATATCATTATAATAATTATTTTAATGATATATTGATAATGATTACAACAATAATGATAATTATTATAATGATAATTATAATAATGATGAGGATGATAATGATAACAGTAATAATAATGATAATGATGATGATAATAATAATAATGATAATTATGATGATTTTGATATCAATAATCATGATAATGATAATGATAACAATAATGTTAATGATGATAGTAATGAAATATAACAATAATGTTATAACAACGAAATACGAAAGAAAGCAATAATTGATAAAGAAAATGCACAAAGCAAAAACTAAATAATATATAAGAAGCGAAAAGTTATAGATAAGAAATATACAAATGTACAAATAAATGGATAAACAGATAGATAGATAGATAGATAGAAATCCACGCAGTACCAAAGTCTATATATATATATATATATATATATATATATATATAATATATATATATATATATATATATATATATATATATATATATATAAAGTATAAAAAGTATAAAAAAAAAAATATAAAAAAGTAAAAAGTATAAAATTGATTAGATATTAATTTCACCGGAAAATGAAAACATATATTTATCTTTTTTTTTTTTTTTTTTTTTTTTTTTTTTTTTTTTTAGGATACAAACAAATTAACGAAACTGGAACTAGTTAATGATGATACTCTCTCTTTTAATATTTCAAAGAATTTGGGGAATAAATGTCAATTATTTACATTCTGAAATAAATAAGAAAGATATATTCTTTCGCAGTAGCTTTTATCAGCTCTCTCTCTCTCTCTCTCTCTCTCTCTCTCTCTCTCTCTCTCTCTCTCTCTCTATTTATCTATTTATCTGTTTTATCTCTCTTCTCTCTCTCTCTCTCTCTCTCTCTCTTCTCTCTCTCCTCTCTCTCTCTCTCTTCTCTCTCTCTCTCTCTCTCACACACACACACACACACACACATACACACACACGTACACACTCGCTACCTGTTTATGACCTCCTCCTTCCTCTATTCTCCTACTCTTCCCATTCCCATCTTCCGTTCCCCAGACAATTAATTTATCCTCCTCCCCCCCCTCTTCTCTCCTTTATCCGTCCACCCCTCTTCCTTATCCCTTCCTCCGCCCTTCCCCGTTCTCCCTTCTTTCATCTCTCTTCTCTCTCTCTCATCGTCTTTTCCTTCTCTCCTTTCTTCTTTCTTCTTCTTCTTCTTCTTTATTCTCCCCCTATTACCTTATTCTCCCTCCCCTTCCCTCTCTTCTTAATTATCCCCTCATCTCCCTGTCTCCTTCACCGTCTTCCTTCTCCCTCCTCTTCCCCTCTCTGTCTTCCCTCCTCTCCTCCCTGTCTCTTCTCCTTCCCGTTCCTTCTTCCCACTTATCCCATTTCTCTCTCCCTCTCCCTCCCTTCCCCTTTCTCTCTTATGCCTTCTCTTCCTTTTATCTTTCCCTCCCTTCACTCCCCTTCAGCCTCCTTTTGTCTCCTTTCTCTGTACTCCTCCCCTCTTCTCTCACTCTTTCCATCCTTTCTCTTCCCTCTCACCTCCTCTCTTCTTCCCTCCCCTTTTTATCCCTCCCACTCTTATCCCTCCCTTCCTCCCCTCCCCTCTCACCCCCTCCTTCTCTCCTCCCCCTCTCTCACCCCCTCCCTTCTTCCCTCCCCTCTCACCCCCTCCCTTCCTCTTCTCCCTTCTTCCCCTCTTTACCATCCCTCCCTCTCCTCTCCCTCTCCCCTTTCCTTTTAGACTCTTCCTTCCTCCGTCTCCCTCCTTATCTCCCTTTGTCTTTTTTAGACTCCTCCTTTCTCCCCCTCTCTACCATCCCTACTTCTCTTACTTCCCCTCTTCCCTTTACCCTTCTCCCTTTCTCCCCTCTCCCTCTCAATCTCCCCTTTCTCTTCCTCCCTTTTCAACTCCAACTCTCTATCAATACCCTCCCTTCCCCTCTCACCCCCTCCCTTTCCTCCCTCCTCCCCTCCCTATCAATCCCCTTCCCTTCCTTTCCCACCCATTCCCTTTTTAAGCTACCCCCGCCCCTCCCTCCTCCTCTTCCCTCCCCTCCCTTCCCACCCATTCCCTTTTTAAGCTACCCCTCCTCCCCGCCCCCCCTCCTCCCCCCCCCTCCCACCCATTCCCGCCCCCCCTTCCCACTTCACACCCATTCCTTTTAAGCACCCCCCGCCCCTCCCTCCACCCTCCCCTTCCCTTCCCCTCTCTCTCTTTCCCTTCCCTTCTCCCCTCCTTACCAATCCCCTTCCCACCCTTCCCCTGTTTAAGCTCCCCCGCCCCCCTTTCCCTCCCCCTTCCCTTTTTAAGCCCCCCCTCCCCTCTTTCCCTTCCCCTCTTCCCATTTTAAGCTACCCCCTTCCTCCCTTCCCTCCCACCCTCCCTTCCCCTCCCCCCCTTCCCCTCTTTCCCGTCCCCCGCCCCTTGATTGACAGGCGGCGGACGGAAGGTGGTAATTACAGGAACGAAGAGTAATGAGAACACCGGAGCCACCTTCGGCCAAAACAACGGGGGTAATTAACGATACAGGTGTTCTGTCCCTCTCTCTTCTTTCTTCTTCTCTCTCTCTCGTCTCTTGCTGTGTCTGTTCTTGCTGTCTCTCTCTCTGTTTTGCTCTCTCTCTCTTTCTCTCTCTTCTCTCTCTGTTGTTGTTGCTGTTCTCTCTTCTTCTCTGCTCTCTCTCGTCTCTCTCTCTCTTCTCTCTCTCTCTCTCTCTCTCTCTCTCTCTCTCTCTCTCTCTCTCTTCTGTCTGTTGCTGTGTTCTGTTGTGTGTCTGTCTGTCTCTCTCTCTCGCTCTCTTCTCTCTCTCCGTTTGCTGTCCCTCTCTCTCTCTCTCTCTCTCTCTCTCTCTCTCTCTCTCTCTCTCTCTCTGTCTGGATCTCTGTTGCTGTTTTGTCTGTGTGTCTCTCTCTCTCTCTTTTCTCTCTCTCTCTCTCTCTCTCTCTCTCTCTCTCTCTTCTCTCTCTCTCTCTCTCTCTCTGTGTGTTGCTCTCTCTCTCTCTCTCTCTCTCTCTCTGTCTGTCTGGATCTCTGTTTCTTTCTCTCTCTCTCTCTCTCTCTCTCTCTCTTCTCTCTCATCTCTCTCTCTCTCTTCTCTCTCTCTCTCTCTCTCTCTCCTCTCTCTCTCTCTTCTTCTCTTTCTCTCTGTCTTTGTTTCCTGTCTCTGTCTGCATCTGTCTCTCTCTCTCACTTTGTCTTCTTCTTTTTTGTTTCTTTTGTCTGCCCTCTCAATTCTGCCTTTGTTTTGATTGTCTCTATTTCATTATCATTATTACTTTTATCATTATTATGTCATTATCATTTATTATTTATCACTATTACCATTACTATCATTTTTCATCATAATTATCGTTATTATTATCTGTATATTATCTTATTGATCATTATTTATCATTTTACATTTGCACCATTATTTTTATTACCATTATCATAACTTTTTAATCGTAATCATTATCATTATCATTATCATCATTCTGTCATTATTCATCATCGTTATTAACTGAGTATTTCATTTTTACTTTACTATTTATTATTCTTATTAATTGTTTCTATTATTATACTATATATTTTATTATTTATTATTATATTATTATTATTATTATTATTTTATTATTATTATTATTATTATTATTATTATTATAGTGTATATATTAGTTTATTATTGTATTATCATTATCATTTATTATTATATTGATCATGTTATCATTATTAGTTTTTTTTGTTGTTTTTATTGATATTGTTATAGTGTATTATTTGATGTTGTATCTTTTTAGATGTGAGTCGTGTGATTCATTGATATATGTTGTATTATTTTTTTATTATTATCATTATTATTATTATTATGTGTTTTGTTGTGATTTTGTTAGTGTACATATTTATTGATGTCTATGTATCGGTATGTGAGTTGTTATTGGATTGTGTGTGTGTGTGTGATGTTTTGCGATTTTATTGGTTGATTTATTGTCTAGTTCATTTATAGTTATATTAAATCATTATGGTTATTCTTTTATTCATATTTTATCATCCATTATCATTAGAAGGATTAGAATGAATACATGAATAGAGATAAGATAGTAGTAGGACAGATAGATTAAATAAACAGATAATACAGCTGTAATATAATGGATTGATAACAAAAGAGACACTGATATAGACAGAAAAAATAGATAAATTGATAGATAGATAAACGGACTTAAGCGAATGTAAAAAGAAAACAAAAACAAGAAAGAATAAGGAAACAAACATATAGATAAAGTAAAGAAAGAGAGAGATAGAGAAAAAAATAAGAAAATTAAAGTTCCACGAAAATCACCGAACACGAAAAACAAAACAAAACAAAACAACAACAACAAAAAAAACTAACAAACAAGAAACAAACAAACAAACAAAAAAAGAAAGCGAAATAGATAAGGAAAAGAAGAGAAGAAGAAAAGAAGAAAAAAAAAAAGGATATATAAAAAGAAATCACTAAAAGGGGGAAAAAAATAAAATAAAAAAAAATAAAATCGCCACCCGTTAATTTTGGTGAAAACATGAGAAGAAGAAAAAGAAGAAATGAATGAAGGAAAATAATAATAAGAAAAAGGATGTGTGAAAGTAAATGAAGATATAAAGAAGAAGAAGATGAAAAGAAGAAGAATAACAAGATGATGAAGAAGAAAGAGAGAGAAGAATAAAGAATAAGAAGAGGAAAAAGATTGTATGAAGGTAAAAAAAATGATAAAGAGAGGATAACGAAGAAATAATTAATAAAGTAGAAGGAAAATCGGAACATAGAATGAAAATCACATAAATTACAAAAACAACAACAAGAAGACAGAAAAGAAAGGAAAAAAAGGGAAAACGTAATAAGGGAGAACAGAAGAACATTGCGGGAAGTAAGAGAAAAGGGGGAATAAGAAGGAAAGTAATGCGAATAAGAAAGAATAAGAAGGATAAATAAGGAGTGATAAAGGATTAGACCGGGTAAAGAATTGTAAAGAGATGATAAATAGATATAATAATAATAATATTAATAATAATATATAATAATAATAATAATAATATGAATAATAATAAATAATAATAACTACATATAATAAAAATAATGATAAATTGATAGATAATTATGATAATAGTAAATATGATTAATAATAAATAACAAAAGCAAAAATAACAATAATAATAATAATAAATAATGATATAGCTACTAATGATCAATAATGATGATGATGATAAAATAGTAATAATAATAATAAAATATAGTATGATCATAATGTTTATTAATAACTAAAAATAATGAGATTCGATGAATAATAATATCTTTGAGGTGTAGTGGTGATAATGGAATCGATTAATAAAATGAGATGATGATAATAGTACTGATGATGGTGGATATTAGATTAATATATATGATATGATAATATAAATAATAATAGGTTTTAATAATAATAATAGAGAAGTGAATAATAGTTATAAATAATAATAATAATAATAATAATAATAATAGTAATAATGTGATGATAATTAATATGATAATAAATAATAATGATTAATAATAATAATAGATAATAATTAATATAATAATGAATAATAATAATAGTAATATAATAATAATAATACATAATAATAATAATAATAATAATAATAGATGATGAATAATGAATAATTAAAATGATAACCAATAATAATAAATGATAACATATATAAATAATGATACAAAAATAATAATGATAATAATTGATGATAATAATAATAATAATTAATAATAATAAATGGAGCATCGCTGAGCGTAAATTTTGCGAACATTTGAAAAGCAAGAAGGGAAGAGAGAAAATACAAGAATAGTAACAAAAGGCTGATTAAACAAGAAAAAGGTTAAAATAAAAGGAACCAAGAAAACAAAGAAGAGAGTGAAAGAAAATTTAACCGAAAAATTGAAAAAAAGCTAAAGAGGCTAAAAAATTAGAAAAAAAAAAATAATAAAAAAATAAATAAATAAAATAAAAATAGATAAATAAAAAAGAGAAAAAACAAATGAGAAAAGATAAAACGAAATAGACAAGAAGAAAAACCGAAAAAACGAAGGAATGAAGCGGAAAAAAGGAAAAGAAACAAAAAAATAACAGAAAAAGAGAAATAAAAAAGAAAAAGAATAAAAAAATAAAAGGGAAAAAAGGACGAATAAAAACAGAGAAAAAAGACGAATAAAAACAGAGGCAAAAAAAGACGAATAAAAAAACAAGAAAAAAGACGAAAAAAAAAGAAAAAAGACGAATAAAAACGAAAAAAAACGAATAAAAAACAAAGAGAAAAAAGACGAAAAAACGAAAAAGACGATAAAAACAAAAAAACGAAAAAAAAACAAAGAAAAAAAAAAAAAAAACAAAGAAAAAGACGAAACAAAAAACAACAGAGGATCTCCGCCGCGCGTGAATTGTCCGAACACGTTTCCCGCGCGTAACAAACGAGCCTCGTGCATTCTGCATTCTGGAATTAATTTGTTTCAAACGACTTAAACAGTGTATGAATTAAGCGAAATTACCCGGATTATGAGCGTATTATGCAGGTGTACGCCGGTTAATTCGTAACTGTTTGGGGTTCCTCCTATGCTATCTGTTATCCGAATTTCTACTTAAAGTAATGTTTA
>NW_020870800.1:295376-300376 GCF_003789085.1 Penaeus vannamei
GATGCAATGCATACTATACACATACACATACGCACACACATACACAAAACACAAATACACAGGCAAACACAAACAGACGCACACACGAACCACACCCACATACTTACACGCACAACAAACAAACGCACAAATAAACACACAAACTTAACTAAACAAACAACAAACTGACTTATAAATATTCCCCTGTCATCCCCCCCCCTTCCCTCCCATATCCCCTCCCCTTGTCCCTCCCTCCCTCCCTCCCATATCCCCTCCCTTGTCCCTCCTCCCTCCTCCCCCTTTAATTACCGAATCGGATTAGATTTTCCCTTTTCTCCCTCTCCGTAGGTGGCTAACGATCCGGTTCCATCCACTTATCCACACAGAACAAACGACAAACGAACAAACAGTTTTAAATCATGGAGTGTGTGGCAGCGTCGCGAAGCATACTGGTAATGGACTAAAAACATACGTTCGCTGTATCTAATTCGTTGCTTTATATGGGGTTTGGAGTGTATTTTGCTGTATATATTGGGTGTTTGTGCGTTGTTTCTTGTTTTGTTTGTTGTAAAACTGTTCTTGTTGACATTTTTTGGTTTGTCGCCGGCAGGTTTACCGCCATTACCGCAAGTTCTACGAATGCGTTGCTAGAGCCGCGACTTCGGCGTTGATTGGAGTCAGTAATCAATGATTCCCTGCATATCATGATACAGAATTGATACAAAATTGGTACAAAAGTATCATGATTTGCAAAATATAACTGAAGTGCAGACGTTGTAATGTTTGATAAATACGATACACACATCCTAATCCAAAGTTTAGGCTTCATCATCGCATTCGTAAATATGGTCGCCGACAACGGTTATTAGCATTTCAATACTACTGCTACTACTACGATTATCATAATAATTTTAATCATTGTTACTATTCATCATCATCATTTTATTATATTTATTATTATCATAATTGATATAATCTTTGTTATTATCATATTTGATATTATCATTATAATTATTGATATTATTATTATTATCATTATTGATGTTATTGTCATTATCATTATTCCAATTATTGTTATTTTTATTTTCATTACTATCTTTATTAGTATTATCGTTGTTATTCTTATTATTATTGTATTTATTAGTATTATTATTGTTATTTTCATTATCATTATTTTTATTACTATTGCTATCATTAATATCAGTGTTATTATTATTATCATCATCGCTTTTATCATTATTACTATCATCATCATTATTACTATCATTGTTCTTATCATCATTATTATTTTTATAATCATTAACATTATTGTCACTGCTACCATTTTTTTCCATTGGCATTATCATTATTGTCATTATTACTGCCACTATTACTATCAATATCATCATTATTCTTATTCTTATCATCATCATTATCATCATCTTATTACTATTATCATTAATATCGTTATCATTATTAATCTTATTGACTTTATCATAATCATTATTTTTATTATCATTTCATTATATTTCATTATTATTTGTTTTATTACTATCATTGTTATTTTTATTATTACTATCATAATTATATTCTCATTATTCTTATTATAATTACCATTATTATTATCATTATTTCATCATTATTACTATTATCATCAATATTAGTATTAACCTTATCATCAACATTAATATCATCATCATAATTATCATCAACCTCGCCATCCTCATAGTGATAATACCAATTATTATCATTTTATACCTACCATCTTTATCAACTTCTTCACTCATTTTCTCCCACAAAACAAAAAACAAACAAACAAATAAATGCGGTTCATGTATTAAATAACACACAACATAACTACACACTCACTACATAACAACATACACCTCACTACATAACAACAATACAGCCTCACTACATACAACATACACCTCACTACATACATACAACATACATAACATACAACACACAACATACACTCACTAACAACATACACAACAACATACACCTCACAACATAACAACATACACCTCACTACATAACAACATACACCTCACAACATAACAACATACACCTCACACATAACAACATAAACATAACATACACCTCACTACATACAGTCACTACATAACATACACGCATCACTCACTACATAACAACATACACCTCACTACATAACAACATACAACCTCACATACATAACAACATAATCACTACATAACAACCTCACTACATAACATACACTCAACTACATAACAACTAACCTCACTACATAACAACATACACACTCACAACATAAAACATACACCTCACTACAATAACTAACAATACCTCCTACATAACATACACCTCACTACATAACAACATACATACTACAACATACACTACAACATACACATCACTACATAACATAACCTCACTACATAACAACATACACCTCACTACATAACAACATACACCTCACTACATAACAACATAACAACAACATACACCTCACTACAATAACAACATAACACATCACACACATACACTACATTACATCACTCACTACATAACAACATACCCCTCACTACATAACATACACCTCACTACATAACTACATATACCTCACTACATAACAACATACACCTCACTACATAACAACATACACCTCACTACATACACATACACTCACTACATACACCATACACCTCACTACATAACAATACACCTCACTACATAACAACATACACCTCACTACATAACAACATACACCTCACTACATAACAACATACATACATAACATGCATAACAACATACATCACAACATACACACCTCTACATAACAACATACACCTCACTACTAACATACACCTCACTACATAACAACATACAGCACTACATAACAAATACACACACACATAACATACCTCACTTACATAACAACATCCTCACACATCACACACAGACAACTAACAACATACACCTCACTACATACAACATACACCTCATAACATACACACAACATCACCTCACTACATAACATACACCAACATAACATACAAAACATAACATACACCATACACTAACATAACATACACCTCACTACATAACATACACCTCACTACAAACCAACATACCCCTCACTACATAACAACATACACCTCACTACAATAACATAACACTCACTACATAAACTACACACTACATAAACATACAACTACTAATAACATACATCTCACTACATTACAAAACATACACCTCACTACCATACAACACAACATACACCTCACCATAACAATACACCTCACAATAAAATACTCACTACATAACAACATACATCACTAAGTAAACATACACGCACTCCATATAGGCAACTACACTCGAATACATACAACATCCCTCACTACATAACAACATCACATACTACATAACAAGCATAACACTGCACTACATAACAAATACACTCACAACATAAACATACACATCATACATAGCAACATAACCCTCACTACAATCACTACATACACCTCACAACATAACAACATAGCATCACACATAACAAAACATACAGCTTCATACATAACAACATACATCACCAATAGCAACATACACCGTCCACACACTAACATATCATCTCACTAATTAACAACAACATCTGCTACATAACAACAACATCTCACTACATAGCAACAATAATCCACTACATAAAACAATACCTCACCACATAGCAACATACACCTCACTACATAACATACTATCACTACATAACACATACATTCGCTTACATAAACATACATCTCACTACATAGCAACATTACATCACTACATAAAACATACACCTATACATAACAACATTACATCCTACATAAAACATACCGGTCACTAATAACAACATACACCTCCTACATAATACACGCACTAATAACGCAATACACCTCCTACATAACAGCATACACCTCACTACATAACATACAACAATAACAACAACACAAAACAATTACTACAACAGTACCCTTAACTATAACACATACTACTACATAACATACACCTCACAACATAACAACATACACCTCACAACATAACAACATACACCTCACTACATAACAACATACACCTCACTACATAACAACATACCGCTCATAATAACAACATACACTCACTACAATAACAACATACCTGACTATACATACACTCTACATAACAAATACACCGCTACATAACAACATACACCTCACTACATGACAACATAACTACACATAACATTACACTCACTAATAACATACACCTACTACTAACATACCTCATCATAACAACAACCGCACTACATAACAACATAACCTCACATAACATGAAACATACACCTCACCATAAATAAACCCACTACACTAACAAACATTAACATAATACACTACTACATTACACTCACACATACAACATCTCACACATACCTCACTACATACAACATACACTCACTAATAACAACTGCACTCACACATAAAACATACACCTACATAAAACACCACTCCACTACATAAACATACATACTACATAACAACATACATCAACTACAACACAACATACAACCTCACACATAACACAACACCTCACTACATACAACAACACCTCACAACATAAACATACACTCACAACATAACAACATACACTCAACAAACAAACATGCACCTCACACATAACACACCTGAACTACACATAACACCTCACAATAAATACACCTCACTAATCAACATACACTCACATAATACAACCTCACAACATAACAACATACACCTCACTCCTTGACACTGACACTAACAAACCGCCAACGACAGAGACCCGACGGCTATCGGCCAAAGGAGAGATAAAACCGACAGACAAATGGCCCGAGTAGATAGCCAAACAGGTAGACAGATGGGTAGATGACAGACAGACAGACAGCACGCGACACACAGACAGCCATAAGTGACTAATGGTGGGACTGAGAGCGATCAGAAAGAGATTAGCAGACAGACAGACAGACAAGACAGACAGATGCTGTTTGTCGGGCAGTTGGCTATGATGAC
>NW_020870800.1:327876-330376 GCF_003789085.1 Penaeus vannamei
AGAAAACTAATTAACTACTCATGCAAGATACTGATCAGCATTTCATTAACCTCCTTAGGATTCATGTTGATACATCTAAACAATTCCTGTGCATCAAATGAAAATATATACACATTTTTTACTGTTAACTTTTATGTAACATTTGATTGTAAATGACCATAAATGACCATGTAAGATAAAAGCTAAAAATATGTTCCCTAAGTGACTTTTCCTGCCGAGTCAATGATTCAGTCCCTGGACCAATGAGGCATCTCTTGATCCAGTAATTCCCCCAAGTTTCCACACCAGCAATCAGCTTACAATTTTTCAAGAAGTTCCATCTCTGCCAGTAACATATTTCCCATTTGCACAGGGCACCTCAGGATGATTACACCAACCTGTGGGTTATTGAGAAAATCAGGTCTTCAAAGGCGTTCTTCTATAAGAAATTATCATTCTCATTACGTATATAAATGCGTAAGCTGCCCTAAAAAAATACTTATTGTCTGATTCACTTAGTTTCATACAATACAGATAGAGAAATACAAAGGCGTATGCTGTTGAGTGTGTGTGCCTGTGTATGAGTGTGGGCACATGCAAGTGAGGGTGAAAGTGAGGGTGTATGTGTGTGATGTGTGGGTTAGTGTGTATGTGATATGACAAAAACAGAAAGGAAAAGAACTTACATTCTCAAGGGCCTTAATCTTGTCTTCAGCACCTCTCTTGCCTCCAGAGATGATGGCACTGGCATGTCCCATGCTGCGACCAGGTGGGGCAGAAAGACCAGTGATAAAGGATGAAACAGGCTTGGCTTCAGGTCCCTTTGTAGAACAAAACAAATGAAAAATAATTTACTTTTAACTTGAGTGATAAACAATGATAAACAATATCAATTAAGTCCCAAATGTATCAATTCTTGGTACCTTCCCATTAATGGAATGATTAAAATCAGACTTAACAACTTAACACTTGGCAAAACAGCTTACAGCATTATGTTTTTTAAGGACTCACAGGTGCAGCCTCTTCAGCACCACCACCAATCTCACCTATGAGAATACCCTTTGCGTTGAGATCCTGCAACATGACATTCTTATAATTTGTTATATGTGCCTATTTTCATATTTATTTCCACCTAATATTCAGCTTGTTTCAACAATTTATACTTTTACCTAAGAACTTGAAATAGAATTTTCAGTTGCCTTGAAACACCCAAATATTGAATGCAATTAATAATTCATGCAGCAACACTAGAGCTCAATCTCAAAATTGTATTTTGTATTTTGGTTGTGTCTTTACCATACATCTACACCACACAATTGAAATTTGCTCAATTCTTATACCTGTTTACCTTGAGGAAAGTGTCGAGACAGTCAATGAGGTTAGTGCTAGTGAAAGGGTATCCACCAATGCCCATGCTCAAGGTTTGTTTGAGGCCAACTTGGGTAGTCCGATGAACGGCTTGGATGTGAGGGTACCAGATTAGGAGATAGTGCCAATTAATACCTAATTGCAGATATGGCCAAGGATAATGCCGATCTTGTTCTGAAAGTTGGAGAGGAAAATCTGTATAAATTTAATTAAATTGACTGTTAGTCTTACATTAGATAATAGCTATCATTTCACATCATTTGAAAGAGGAATATATTTAAATATGCAAGACAATTTGGAATACAGTTCATTATCCATAATAGAAAAGCATTTTTCCTAATTTTCAACAAAGAATAATTTAAAACACCACACTGTTACAGCAGCAGCTGCATTATGAAAAAAAAAGTTCTTTGGATATGCCCAACATCTTCATGGAAAGACCACAAAAAAGCATCAACAGCATAAATGAACATGAAACAAACCTCCTACCTTCTCTGGGGCGATAATACCAAGGTAGTTTGAACCGAAAAGCCAGCTCTTATACTGCCGGAAAAGGGCGTGTTTGACCGTGACCATATCCTGCTGTGGGATGACCTCCATGACTTTCATGATAGCCTTGGCAGCACCAGAGGGGGGTGTAGATCACCATGGTATCAACACCTGCATGAGGAATCTCATCACTTTCAGACACCCAAAATAAACAACAACAGCAACAACAACAACAACAGAACTTGGTTGGTTGGTGGTTGTGACTTATCAAATGGGACTAAAGTAGATGTGTTTCTGCCTGGCTATATGAATGATTCTGAAAGAGTAAGATTGAGTGTCTAACCAGTCCCTATGTTGTTGGTTCCTTCATAATTCTTCATGTAAACTAAGGTTCATGGTCAACTTCCATAATATGTTTACCTATGAGGTAATAATCGAGTGTTTGAATGCTGAACATTATGGCTAAACATTCGCATTCGATGGCTGAATACCCTTTTTCTCAATCTAATCGTTTCCTGCTTGGATATATACAGTAATAACACCACTCCTAGTCCTATGTCAGAAGCATCCATTCATAGTACAAAAGTGTGTTTAGCATCAAGTAGTTTTCACACCAGATCACTGAATAATGCCAGTTTTACTTCATTAAATCTATACTGTAAAT
>NW_020870800.1:340376-346791 GCF_003789085.1 Penaeus vannamei
ACAACTACTGGTGAGACTTATGTGTGCTCTGTAATAAGTGCAAATTCAAGCTAGATTGATAAATATTAGCATTTCAGTAAGTAAATCCAATGTAAGGTCATTTCTAAAAAACGAAACCCTCTGAAGAAGCAGTGAGGCTTAACCTTATCGAGCAAGTCGGGCAGTCTAATAGTGATCGTCTGCAATTCCTTTACGTCTTCGTACCCCTTATTATGTGTACCCCCTGATGTTGCGGATATCATCGAAAGGATTCCCTAACCCGTTGCATATCACATGTCCGGGGTCTTTTGATTGCTTACTCAGGACGGTGCGCTAAAAAAGAAAGAAAGAAAGAAGAAAAAAAAAAAAGAACAGAAAAAAAGAAAGAAAAAAAAACAGACGAATTGCTTTGTTAAACAGAGTTGAAGCCTCAATTACGCGGTGATGCATCCCCGTTTAGTTAGGTTGTATCCCTTAACCTTGGTTTCGTTGATTTATAGGCGATTAGACGGCGGGACACAGGGGGATGAGGGTCGCCGAGGAGACAATGCCGCGGAAACGACCATAGCTGAGTTTTTAACAGCAAGCGCGCGATGGGGTTATGGTAAGGGGAAGAGCTTATTTACCTACTAGGCGATTTCCATTATTAACTTACTTAATCGTTGCCAAATAACCTGGGTGTGGGGTAGAAGTTTTTGATGTCGGCGGTTTCTTTTTGCGTGAACAATTATGGTGGCTAAGGGTACTGCTTCGGGTTCTGTGTTTATTGCTCGAGAAAATGGTAATTGTGATTGTTTTCTCCACGTGTGCAGACAGGACAGGTTCTTGGGAACTCTGGTTTTTTTGTTTTAATGATATTTTTTATTCCATTAATCTATTTATTTCATTGTGCGATTCGAGAGTGATTAGTATCCCCATACATCCATTTTAATTGCTTAGATAAAGAGTGATGAGAAGAGAGAGACAGAGGAGAGAGAGAGACGAGAGAGAAGAAGAAGAAAGAGAAGAGAGAGAGAGATCGAGAGAGAAGAGAGAGAGTAGAGAGCACGTTACCTCATCAACGCTTATTAGATTTCTTCTTATTTGCGAAAAAAAACTTCGCACATGATAAAAAAATGCATGAAAGTTAATATTACGTGTTCATCAATTCCCTCGTCAGCATGAAGCATTCACAATTCGTCATCCCTGGAGAGACAACAATTGCGCCATTCTGCTTATTCTTAATTTTGGCGAGAATATCTCAATAGGTCCGTAAAGTGGCAGTCAATAAAGATATGAAAGATAAAAAAGAAATAAAACGCCGATCTTCACATCTATGACAGCAATCGCGAGGTTTAAACTTCTTCCGCTCTTCAAAACCGCCACCTTCCCCATTGTTTTAACCTTATATGCTTCTTCCCCTTGTTTTAAAGAGGACCCTTATGGCTCATTGTTATTTTTTTTTTATGTTTACATTTCTCTTTCCAGGGGTTGATAGCTTATCGGCCAGTAACGGTCTTTATTTATATGAATGATTAGTCCGAAACGATTTGTCCATAAAACTTTGCCACGGCTGGCTTAGTGTAATGGGGCTAAACAAAATCAATGTTGTTCACCGAGGGCCCATCGACATGGGTGGTGGCGGGGGGGGGTAGAATAAAATAATTACGACTCAAGCGGACGCTGCTACTACAGTTTTTCGCAGTTGAAATCAGATAATCAGGAGTTAGGTTTTAGGTATTATTCTTAAAAGAGTATGAATTTTAGATATTTTTTTAGTCCAATTGTTACTTATGCAATGAAAACATCGACCTCGTCTTTTTATTTTCCTAGATTCTTATTATAAAACTGGTGATGAATTGCAATTAATTGTCATCGTCAACAAAAAGGATATTTTTATCAATACATAGGATGGATTGAATATCTATGATTACAATTGATTGACGAATGGGTGTTTTCGTAAATCTTCGGTAGGAGTATCTATCGGGAATATTATTCATATTTCTGGGAGAGGGGAAATGTACCCCCACGGTGGAAATAAAAGAAAAACAATCTGTGAAAAAATAAACCTCGTCGGCAATAATATAATTACAGGCTTTAGAATCCATAAACACCACGAATCTTTGATGGACTCCCGTCAGCCGTAATATCGAGCGGAAGAGCGAATTTTAATCATTAATATATGTTGCCCGTGTCGTGAAATTTACCTTTATTCAATTAATTACATTTTTTCATTCCCCAGTTATCGGGGCCAAAATGGTTCGTTTCAAATTTTGCCTGCTTGCTTGGGGCTGAACGTACGTTGCAACATGACTGCCTCAGGAGGTTGCAAGGCAAATAAGTTTCATTCAATTTTCCATAAGGTCTTTCGCTGGTGGCAATATTCTCAAAGGCAATTCCCTTTGGAAGGCGCGAGCGATGGGTCTATAAAGGAATTTGCTTAGGGGTATCTCTTTTCCGCAATATTTAATTTTCGTGTTGAGAAGTTGGAATTAGATCTGGTTTGAATATTGCGTTTCAGAAATGGAGCACTAGCGCACGCTCCACAGCTGCGCTGGTTAAACGTCCGCATTCCAGACGCCAACATTACAATACTACCATCAACCGGATAATTACGCACATTTCACATTTTCGCTCTGCTCTTTATTCTTTCTGTCATCTCTGCTCTGTCTTTCCCTCCCCTTCCTTTTATTTTCCTTCTCTTTCTTTCTCTCTAATCTTTTCTCTTCCCAGCTTCTTTCTCTCTCTCTCCTCACTTTATTCTAACCATCTTTTTTTCCACTGCTTATCTCTTCTTCTTCAATGCCATTTTATTCATCTCCTTTCTCTCCCCGTCTTATTCTCTTATCACTCCTATTTCTCTCTCTCCTGCCTTTCACTTTTTTCTCCTTTTGTTCCATCTTTGTTGGCCCATAACCCATATGCCCTGAGCAACACGCCCGGCCTATTTTGGGTCCGCCCCTCTTACACTCCTCTCCTCTTTCCTTTCCTTTTCCCTCGCATTCCTTTTCCCTTTCTTTTCCCTCCCCCTCTCCTCTTCCGCTTCTCCCCCTCCTTCCACTCCACTCTCTTTCTCATTTTCTCTTCTGGTCGCCTTCTCTCTCTCTCGATTCTCCACGCCTTCACTCCATATTCTTCTTTGCGCATGATTCTCGAGTGCACGCTCGCCCCCCTCGCTCTCTTTAGCACCATAACGCAGTTCTATCTCTCTCATCCTTACTCTCTCTCTCTCTTCTCTTCTCTCCTATCTCTCTCTCTCTCTCTCTGCGTCTCTCTCTCTTCTCTCTTCGTCATCTCTTTCTCTCTCTCTGTTACGGCATGCCAGTGTGGCATAGTGAGCGACGAGAAGCCGACCACAATTTATTTTTGAGGTAGGTGGGTGTGGGTTTTTGGGAGGTGTCTTAATTGTCATTAGTAAATTTACAGGAGTATGGTGGTTTATTGTCGCGTTTGTGTTTATTTAAGGGGCTTGGTATGAGTAATAAAGAAACATTAACCCATTAACATATATACGGGAAAATAATTATTCGCCAAGGATATTGTTATTAAAGGGTATACTTTAAATAAAACGGTCAATTGTAACTCATTCCAAGATTAGCTCAACGTGTTCTGTTCCAATAATATTAACTGACACACATATTGTGTGTGTGTCGGGATAGATAGATAGTGTGTAGCTTGCTGTTGTGTCGTTGTGTGTAATATCAAACGTATATATCTTTTGGGGATATAGGCTACAATGTGCTAATTGTTCGGGATGCGCGGTTATAATATATTGTACGATATACGAGATTTGTTGAGCTCTATACTTGCAAGTCACCTATTTCATGATAAGTGCTTTAAGTTTATTTATATTATGATCTGATTGTATTTTTAATATGAAGGAATATAATAACTTCAATTATCGCGAGGATTAGTTGGCTGCTGGCTCTTGTGTTTCTTTATTTTCCGGCTGTTATACTTATAATCGTGTTATGTGGACTTATACAATCGCAAATTTTGTTTCCCGCTCTGTTCGCTCTTCTTGCTTATTCTCTTCGTGCTCCTTTTGTTCTTCGGTTCTGTGAGCTTTATCTCCTTATATTATCCACTCTAATCTATACGGGTTCGGTTGTATAATATAGACTGTTCTACTCTATACCACCCAATATTCCGCTTCAGCGCATATATATCAGTTTTAATAAATGTGTGGTGTGTGGTTTCTGTATTCCTTCTGTTTTGGTCTATTGTTTAAATTGATATATCAGCACATACATATAGTATATATAGTATTATAAGTATATTATGATTACCAACACTACAATATATTACATCATCATATGTTAGTATTTATATATATATTATATTGTACGATATCAAATCAACACGTACTATTTGTGTACTATATCATATACATATACCCTATATATCTAATATTATATACTTATCATTATTATATATATATTATATTTAATAATATAGTACTTGCTGTATATATATATAATTATATGTAATTGAGTATGCCCCTTGTGTCAGTTATTACTCCCCGTATATCTCTGATAATCGGAACTAATCACATCAACGCCAGTGCACGAACATAATACACTCAACATACTATACATATATACATAATATAGTACATGAGATAAGTATACGCACATGTATTTGGGTATACAGTTGGAAATCGTTAAGTTAAAGAGTTACGATAATAGCTACGAATAATAATCCTTATGGACTATACAAGCTCGCTTGTAAAATAATGCAGAGGACACTTTATGGCGAGGGCCGGGAGAGGAGTTCGACGTGCTGCGCAGGGGCCTTTCCCGTGGTTTTGGCCTCTTATATTATATATATATAGATAGATGAGCTCCTCGAAACGGGTTTGCTGTGCATGTTGAGTGCCTAGCAAGAGATAAAAACCGAACGAAGAGTAGTAATGACTTAAGGGGAGAGGCACACTTGACGCTTAGCGAAGAGAGAGTGATACAATAACGTACGAGACAAGAGAAAAATAAAGCAAAGAGAGAGTCGTAGGGTGAGAGAGCGAGAGAGAGGCATCATGTGCGCCACGCACTAATATGGTGTATTTATTTTGCGCTGATCCTCACAGACAACACGTGTGTAACAGCTGTATGTGTGTGATGAATGCAAAGAGATTATCGGTGAGGCGCGGAGAGAGCGAGAGTTCCGAACACACACTGAGCAACACATTAAAAACACACCCAAGCACACACACATACGCACACACACACACACGAACACGAGTACATAATAGTTAAATTATTCATAGGTAGTGGAAAGGAGGCTGGTGAGAAGGTGTTAGAAAAAAAAAGGAGAATAAGAAGAGGCGCGGGCGAATAAGTGTGTTGTGTGTGCCTGTAACGTCTGTGTGGTGTGTGCGTGTGATCTGCTTGGTAAGTCTCTGTGTGTATGTGGGTGCTGGCTTTGTATGTCAGTATGTGTATGCGTGTGTTTGCTTATATCTCTGTGTATGTGTGTATATATGTGTGTGTGTATGTCCCGTGTGTGTGCCTCTTTTCTGAATCCTCCCCGAAAACAAGTGGTTCCAAACTTAGTCTACCTTTACGAAATTATGACGCAATTTCACGCAAGGATAAAACACCCAGACCGCTCGGAGGCCTTCCCCTGTTCTGAGGTCAATATGAAACTCCGAAGCCACTGGGGTTCCTGATGCGCCTCGTGTATTCTGAGATAGTCTTGTTAGGTAGATATGTAGATAGGTAAATATATAGATGGATAGATGGATAGATGATTGGATAACTAGGTAGATGGATATAAGATAGATGGGATAGACTGATAGATAGGTAACAGCTCACACCACACACCATATATGTATATACATATATCTATATATGTATATATATATTATACAATATGTAAATGTAAATTACATAATATATATGTATATATATATGTATATATTTACATATATATTAATATATATTATATAATTATATATATATATATATGATGTGTGTGTGTGTGTGTTTGTGTGGGTGTGTGTGTGTGTTGTGGTGTGTGTGTGTGTGTGTGTGTGTTGTGAGTGTGTGTGTGTGTGTGTGTGTGTGGTGTGTGTGTGTGTGTGTGTGTTTGCGTGTGTGTGTGTATGTGTGTGTGTGTGTGTATGTGTGTCAATATGAATATACATATAGCATTACATATATATGTATATACACTCGCATATATATATATGTATATCTCTTAGTATATATATATTACTATCATTATATATATATATATATATAATATATTATATTATGAATATATTGCATAATTGTTATCCTCTCTTCCTCTCTCGTCTCTGCTCTCTCTCTCCTCCCGAACTAGACATCGTCTCTTCTCACTCGTCTCGTGGTGTCTCGTCCTTCCTTTCGCTCCTTCTACTCTTCTCCTCTCCCAGGTCTCTGTCTCAATCTCCCCCTTCTCCCCTTCTCTTATATGATTAAGTTTATATTTATAT
>NW_020870800.1:356684-359184 GCF_003789085.1 Penaeus vannamei
TTTTTTTTTTGCATAAACCATCCCTTTGTAT
Organism: Penaeus vannamei; assembly: GCF_003789085.1. Taxonomy (NCBI): domain Eukaryota; kingdom Metazoa; phylum Arthropoda; class Malacostraca; order Decapoda; family Penaeidae; genus Penaeus; species Penaeus vannamei. The sequence continues at coordinate 356,716 of NW_020870800.1, forward strand.
AAACACATCAGTCACTTATTTGTACACACAAAAAAAACATCCTTAGGATAATTTTTTTTTTTTTTAATTACACAAACCATCCCTTAACACAAACACCAGTCTATTATTTTTTTTTTCTTTACACAAACCATCCCTTAAAATGAATACCAGTCACTTTTTCCTTTCCTTTTTTATACAAACAATCCCTTAAAATATACACGTTACTTTTTTATATATACAAACCATCCCTTAGAATAAACGTTAGTCTTTTTTTTATTTTACACAAGCCATCCCTTTCTTGGCAGAGCGGAAAACCCCAACAAGAGGGCAGGCAGCACACAAGCCAATCTAAATTCAGAGCAGGTGAAATGCATCAAAACAGTAGGGTAGGGGAGGTGGGGAGGGGATGGAGGAGCCTAGGGGAAGGGGAACGGGTTGGGGGTACTCCTCTCTCTGTCTCTGTCTCTCTTTTTCTTTTTTTTTTCTTTCTGTTTTCCATCTCGACCTCCCCTCTCCCCTCTTTCCTAAGCAACTGGAGACTACTAAAACACTCAAGTTTTTTTCTCTTCTTTTGTTTCTCTCTCTCTCTCTCTATTCCTCCCTCCTCTCTCCTATCACCCCTCTTCCTTTCTTCTCTCCTCCCTCCCTACTTCCCCTCTCTCTCTCTCTCTCTCTCTCTCTCTCTCTATCTCTCTCTCTCTCTCTCTCTCTCTCTCTCTCTCTCTCTTCTCTCTCTCTCTCTATCTCTCTCTCTCTCTCTCTCTCTCTCTCCCTTCCTCCATCTTTCTTTCTCTCTCTCACTCTCTCTTTCTCCCTATGCCTGTCGGATCTTTGTTTACAAAAGCACGTGCCCAATGCCAAGGAAAATCCTAGAAATCACACATATATATTAGTGTTTGGTATGTAGACAAAAGGGCACCAACATGCTTAAAAACGGTGCAACAACAGGTTATGTTTATGTTGCTTTAAATATGCTCTTGTAGTCAGCATATAGCCTGATTCACTCGATAAGTATACGAAGAATCACAATTAAACACATAAACAAATGAACGTATACAAACATACATACACACACATTTGATTAAAGAAACAAGCACACAACACACACCACACACGCTTATGTATATATATATATATATATATATATATATATATATATTATATATATATATACATACACACACAAACACACACATACACAAAAACAAACACACATATATACAAATATACCCATACACATAAACACAAACACAGACCCCCCACACACGAACAAACACACATACACACAAAGAAAGAAAGAAACACACATACACGCAGACAAACAAACAAACAAAACAGACAGACAAACACAGAACCAAACAAGAACGAGGAAAGGGGGGGGGGGTACGAAAGACAGCCGTTCAACACACCCTCTTTCTCAAGATGGAAAAGACCCCGCATACAAATATCTTCCTTTCCCTGAAGACTCTTACATTACCCCCCCCCCTCTCTCTCCCTCCCCACACCTCCCCTAACCCTTCTCCCTCTCTCTCCCTTCCCCCTCCCCCCGGTCACAGTGCCTCTAATGAGTTCGAATTAATTCTAATGCGTGAATCGATTAAGAGGTTGAGGGTGGGGGGTAGGGGGAGGAGGGTGGGGGAGGAAGGTAAGAGGTCGGGTAGGGGAGGGGGGGGGAGGGTAAGAGATTGGGAGTGGGGGTTAGGGGAGAGGTGTGGGGGTGGGGGGCGTAGATAGGTGTGGAGGTTTTTTTTTTCGTGTGTGGGGTGGTTGGGGGGGGGGGAAAGGTTAGCGATTGGGGGTGGTGGTCGGGGGGTAAAGGTAAGAGGTTGGGGTGAGGTAGAGGCGTAGGGGAAAGGTGTGTGTGGGGGATGTAGATAGGTGTGGAGGTTTCTTTCCTGTAAGAACGTTGGCGGTAGAAGGCAAAAGACACAAAAAAAAAGAAGAAAAAAAAGATAATATATTTCACTATTTTTTGTCGTTGACTGAATACGACAAAGTATCGTTGGTATTCCTATGATATCAAAAATATAAAACATTTATTTTAAATTCCCAATGTGGGCAATTCATCATAATTACCGAATAATAATAACAAAAACATCATGTAGTATTTCAAACCTCGTATCTTTTTTTCCAATGTAAACAATGACTAAGCAAAATACACACAAAAAAAAGAAAATCCATATGAACAACAGGAAAAAAATGAACAACGCAAACAACATGATTAATTAGCGCATAATTTAGTGACACAATTTTATAACATTTTCATCGGGTAATTGAAACAAATAGCAACATCTGGCACCTCGACGTACATAATATATTCCCATCCACGTCAGCGAGGAACAAACATTTTCGCCTTTAAATAACCGTAGTATAAAGGCGGAAATAGAATGAAACACGGGGAAACTACCAAAACAACTCGTTAGGAAAGAGAACCTGCCGGGCAGATAATTTTGAATAATCAATAGTTAGTTATTCCACTTAGACAGTGTA
>NW_020870800.1:394184-399184 GCF_003789085.1 Penaeus vannamei
TAATCTTAATAATCATTATGGTTATGATAATCGTAACAATAGCAATAACAATAACTGAAAATAAGGATGGTGATGATAATGACAATAGTGATAATAATAATGCTGATAATAATAATAACAATAACAATAATAATGATGATAACGATAATAACAATGATAATAATGATAATGATAATGATGATAACAATAATGATAATAACAATAATGATTATAATAATAATAATAACAATAATAATAATATTGATAATGATTATAATAATGATAATCATAACAATAATAATAACAATAGTAAGAATGATAACAATTACACTTATGATAATGATAATAACGATAAAAGACATAACAGTCAAAATAATAAAGATTAATGTTAAAAAAAATAAACTTAATAGTTAACTAATGAGAGCGAAACTAAAAGAGAAAAGAGAGAGAAATAAAATCGTTCGGAAAGAGGGACATAGAATTAATTAAAAAATGATAAAATTTAATGAAATTTCCTTTGTTGCACTGAGCGTGGGTGGCGAAGCGAAGAGAATATATTCGGTGATAGAAAGACCGATAATTGAGGGGGAAATCAGAGAAAGAAAAAGAAAATATTATGATAATGTTATATTAATAATAATTATATATATACTTAATTATAATTATCAAATTATGATAATAGTTTGAGTAATAGAGTAAAGATACTGTGATAATAGATAATAGATAATAATACTGATAATAACTAACGATAATAGAAATAGTAATGAAGATGATAATGACAATGATAACGATAATGATAATTGCAGTGATAATGATAATGACAATATTGAGGACAATGATAATGATAATGACAGTGACAACAGTTATGATAATGATAAGGACAAAAATAGTAACAAAAACAATGACATAGTAATGATAATGATAATAACAATAACAATGATAATGATGATAATAAGGGGACTAATAATAACAAAAATAACAATAATGATAATAACGATGTTGTTAATAGTAATAACATTTTCATTATTATTATCATTATTATTATTATTATCATTATCATTATTATTATTATTATTATCATTATTATTGATGCTGTTTACTTTATCTTTATAATCATTATTATCATTATCATCACTATCATTTTTATTATCATGATTACTATTATCATTGTTATTATCACTACTATTATTACTATCCTCATCATATATAATATCTATCATTACTATGATTGTTATCCTAACAATGTTTATCATTATCATAATCATCATTATTACTATCGCTATCATCATCATCATTATTGTTTTTATTACCATTATTATTATGATTATCATTATTATCATCACTATTCTAGCATTACTATTAGTTCTATTTTTATTATCATCATCATCAGTATTATCATTATCGTCGTTATTACTATCATTATCTCCATCAGCAATATCATTGTTTTCATTATCACTATTTTCGTCGTTTTATTATTTTCATTTCAATTGTTGTTTTCATAATTATCATTATTATCATTATTATTATTATTATTATTACTATTATCATCATTATGACGAAAATGAAAATTATATCAATATCAGTGATAATGATAATAACAACAATAATAACAATAACGATAACAATAACGATAATAATAATAACGATAACAACAAAAATGATAATAACAACAAAAATAACAACAACACGCACACTGGATAATCATGGGAGAGAATTTTCCAAATGGGATTGAAGCTCTTAACACTATCATCAATTCTACACTCAAAATGTAATTAATGAATAGGGTCATTACAGCCTGGTTCCTTTTAATTACCTTTTTGCATCCATCATCTCTGAATTGTGGATATTACCTTTGTGGTTACATTTCATTGTTATGTGTTGTTTTGTTTTTGTTATAATTAATATTATTATAATTTCTGTTATCATTAGTTTCTTTTTAGCAGTTTTAGCAGTAGTTGTAGAAGTAGTAGTAGTAGTAGTAGTAGTAGTAGTAGTAGTAGTAGTAGTAAGAAGTAGTAGTAGTAGCAGTAGTAGTAATATTAGTAATAGTAGAAGTAATAGTAGTAGTAATAGTAGTAATAGTAGTAGCAGAAGTAGTAGAAGTAATAGTAGTAAAAGAAATAGTAGAAGTAATAATAGTAGTAATAGTAGTAACAGTAGTAGCAGTAGTAGCATCAGCACTACTAGCAGCAGTGGTAGTATAAGATTTAGTAACAGCAGTAGCAGTATTAGTGGTAATAGTGGTAATAGTAACAGCAGCAGTAGAATATGTGGTAGTGGGAATAGTATTAGTAGTAGTAACAGTAGTAGTAGTAGTAATCGTAGTGTCATTACTGCTATTATCATCGTTATTATCATTTTCATTTTTATCATGATTATTATCATTATCATTATTATTATTATTATTATTATTATTATTATTATTATTATTATTATTATTATTATTATTATTATTATTATTATTATTATTATTATTACTTATTATTATCATTATCATTATAATTATTATTGCTATTATCATTATTTTTATTATCATCATTATTGTTATCATGATCATTAGTAGTAATAGTAGTAGTAGTAATGATAGCAGTAGTAGTAGTAGAAGCAGTAGTTATCTTTATCATTATAATCATTATCATTGTCACTATAATTTTATTATCACCATTATTTTCACTGCTGTCGTTTCATAATCATTATCATTATTATTTTTGTTGTCGTTTTTGTTACTATCATTAATATCTTTATAATTATCATTATAATTCTTACTAACAGTATTATTTGAATTGCTATTATTACTATCATCATTATCAATTCCTTTATCTTAATTGTTATTATCATCATTTTACTGCTATTATAATCACAATCAATATCACTGCTATCATTATTATCATTATTGTTTTTATGATAATCATTATCATTGATGTCATTTTGATATTTATCATTATTATCATTATTGTTATTATTATCGTTATTCCTATCATCATTGTCATTATTATCATTATTATAATTATTTGCATTATCAACACTATCGCAATTTTCATTATCATTATCATTTTTAATATTATTATCATTATCGTGACAATTATCACTATTATAAGTATTATCATAATCTTTATTGTCATTCTTACATTTATTTATTAGCATCATTATTATCAACATTATCTATCATTACTATTACTATTACAATCATCCTTTTCATCATTATTATCATCATCAATAATAGACCTATCACTATCATCACCAACATCATTATAACGATGACAGTAAATAAACCCGATAAATCTTTGCCTTTCTCTCCCTTCCCCCTTTTTACATCTTTATCACAATCTTGTCAGATTCCTCAAATTTAGACGTTACACTCCCTTTCCCCCTCCCTCGGCCAATCACGAAGCACCGAGGTCTGTGATTGGTCCACAAGGCCTCGCTCGTTTTAATCGCGTGTCTCCCCCTGGCCGCGAATACGTCAAGCCTCCACTCTGCGATGTGTTAGTATGATGCATTATGATGAAGAGAGCGGATGTTTCCCCTTTAGATTTTCCGAGGGAACTTGCTTTTGCACTTTTTTTTTTTTTTTGAACCAGATTGAAACTGTACAAATTCAGATAGACGATTCATGTTTGAATACACATATATAGTACACACATATGTATACATATGTGTGCGTATGTATATACATTTATATATGCATACAATCACAATATATACCCTTGTATGTAAGCACAAGTAAACCCATACTTCTCCCTGGACGGCGCCACAGCCGCGGCCGCCTGCAAGGTAGAGAGAGCAAAGCCGACCCGACGCCCGAGGCCCGACGGCGCCGACAGCAGCGCCTTCGCCGGCAGAGTACTTACCCTCGGTGCGCTTGCCTCCCGACGTCCGAGTGAGATGGCCGGCGACGTACTGACGAAGCATTAAGGCTGTGCTGGCCGGAGCTGACGAGTACGGCTGCGCGCACGCGTGTGTGTGACGCAACGAAAAAATGCGTTTGCGTTTAAAGGTACTCTTACTCCACGTCTCGGCCGCCCAGCCGCTGGTTGTAACGTAGTATGAATATATTCTCTCTCGCTCTCTCTCCTTCTCCTTCTCTCTCTCTCTCTCTCTTTCTCTTTCCCCTTTCTCTCTCTCTCTCTTTCTCTTTCCCCCTTCTCTCTCTCTCTCTCTCTCTCTCTCTCTCTCTCTCTCTCTCTCTCTCTCTCTCTCTCTCTCTCTCTCTCTCTCCTCTCTCTCTCTCTCTCTCTCTCTCTCATACCCGATGCTTATCCGTAGATCCAAGCATCCACAGCCCGGACACCGCATACCGTATGCATTATTGTGTGTAAATAAGGCGCGTGTCTCTGTCTCTCTCTCTTGCTTTCTCTCTCTCTTTCTCTGTCTCTCTCTCTTTCTTTCATTTTCGCGTTCCTCCCGCAGCCTCCATTTGTTAGCCCCTGATAACGCTAAGTGTTTTCCCATAGGACGCATAACCCCGTCTCTGTGTTTAAGTGAGCTTGTAGTCCCTAGGAATATCATGCTAATATGTGGGTTCGCTAAAGGTAGCTGTTTTAGGGGGAGGACGGGGGACGGGGGGCGGGGGCGGGGGGGGGGTCTGTAATGCATTCTGGGACTCAGGGTTTGGGGTTTGCTCGTTGAATGGGATCAGCTGGTTTTTGTTGTTGTTGCTGTTGTAGTAGAAGTTTGGTGGAAATAGTAGTAGCAAAAGTAGTAGTAGTAGCAAAAGTAGTATTAGTGATAGTAATAATAGTAGTAGTAGCAGCAGTAGCATTAGTAGAATAGTAGTATTAGTAGTGATAGTAGTAGTAGTAGTAGAAGTAGTAGTAGCAGTAGTAGTAGTGATAGTAGTAATAGTAGTACTAGTAGCAGTAGTAGTAGTAGAATAGTAGTAGTAGTAGTAGTAGTAGTGATAGTAGTAATAGCAGTAGTATAGTAGTAGTAGTAGTAGTAGTAGTAGTAGTAGTAGTTAAAAGATAGTTTGTTGCTGTTGTTGTCTGAGATCTGTCTCGACTTGTATGATTTACAGGAAG
>NW_020870800.1:406684-416684 GCF_003789085.1 Penaeus vannamei
TAAATAGAAATTGAGCATTTTGTTAAGTTGCTCTCCCAGGCTGCCGTAGGATCGCCCCACGCCCGCGGAAAGCAAACATGCCCGACAGAGGAGCGCCTTGGAAGTCAGATAGACGGGGAAATTTATTAATAGAAGAGCTTGGGAAGAAGAAATCAAACCATTTCCAATCTGTCACGGACCAAGAGCGTAACTGCCAAGGGGGAGGGGAAGGGGAGGGGGAGGAGGAGGAGGAGGAGGAGGAGGAGGTCGTAAGGGGGTTGGAAGCCTGTGCCCCCCCTCCTCCTCCTCCTCCTCCTCCTCCCCCCCCCCAGCCCATTCTCCCTCTCGTGAAACTCCGCTCTCTCCACCTCGAAAATTTCCCCCCCCCCCCCTTCCTCCTCCTCCTCCTCCACCACCCTCATCTCCCTTCGCCCCGCCTCCGTCTCCCCATCTCGCCATCGAAAAGGAGAACGGGGGGAAGGAAAATCTCGCCGCCGGGGGATAAATCCAAGCCGAAAGCCACCTTGCCCCCCAATCTCTTTTTTTTTTTCCTTTTTATTAATAGATCGAAACAAATCCCCGAGTGAAAGCCCAGGTTAGTGAGGGGAAAATCCACGGTGAGAGCAAGGCGCCCTCATATGTGCCGACGGGGTTGCCACGTACTCTTTAGCCCCGTCGCTTTTCCCTTTAGAACTTCGGTTGTATGCCCCCGACTACTGAACTTCCTGTGTCCACCAACCTCACGACAGTTGGTTCCGAACCCCGGCTGATCACTCAACGGCTGCAACAAGTGGTCCCAACACAACCATCAGCACAGGCAATAAATGAAGGAATATCAGGTGCATAAAACGAAAACCGGTTCATTAGTGATATGTCAAGGCTGGCTTTACCTGGCTCTCTCTCTCTCTCTCTCTCTCTCTCTCTCTCTCTTACTTACTCTCTCTCTCTCTTACTCTCCTGTCTCTCTACTGATTTTTACTCTCTCTCTCTCGCTCTCTCTCTCTCTCTCTCTCTCTCTCTCTCTCTCTCTCTCTCTTCTCTCTCTCTCTCTCTCTCTCTCTCTCTCTCTCTCTCTCTCTCTCTCTCTCTCTCTCTCTCTCTGCTCTCTCTCTCTTACTTACTCTCTCTCTCTCGATTGCTCTCCTGTCTCTCTACTGATTTTACTCTCTCTCTCTCTCTCTCTCTCTCTCTCTCTCTCTCTTCTCTCTCTCTCTCTCTCTCTCTCTCTCTCTCTCTCTCTCTCTCTCTTCTCTCTCCTCTCTCTCTCTCTCTCTCTCTCTTCTCTCTCTCTCTCTCTCTCTCTCTCTCTCTCTCTCTCTTCTCTCTCTCTCTTCTCTCTCTCTCTCTTCATTGGTCTCTGTCTCACTCTACTTGGTTCTTTACTCTCTCTCCCCATATCTGACAATTATTATGTTCACAGCAAAAGAATATCCATTGTAACAAATGGAATTAAAAACTAAATTCTTTAAAAATCTCTAAAATCTCTCTCTCTCTCTCTCTCTACTGGTCTTTTACTCTCTCTCTCTCTCTCTTCTCTCTCTCTCTCTCTCTCTCTCTCTCTCTCTCTCTCTCNTGCCTATCCTCCTCTCCCTCCTCCCTTTATCCAGCTCCTTTTTCCCTCTATCCTTACCTCTTCTAACCCACCTACTATTCCCCCCCTCCCCTCCCCTCTCTTCCATACTCATCATTCCATCCTTTCCCTCCCCCTCCTCCCTCTCTCCATCCTTTCCCTCCCCCTCCTCCCTCTCTTCCATCCTCCCTCCCCTCCCCCATCCGTCCGTCTATCCTTCTTCCTCTCCTTCTCCTCGTCTACCACACAACGCTCTCCTTTCTCAATCTCCTCCCCCCCTTCATCCCTTCCTCCCCCCATCACCCTCCTCTTTCTCCCTCACTCTCCCACTCCCCTTCCTCCCCCTCTTTCACTCCTCTCCTCCCCTCCTCCCCCTCTCCCTCCCCTCTCCTCCCCTTATCGTTCACCCTCCCCCTTCCCCCCCTCTTCCCCCTTCTCCCCCTCCCCCCCTCCCCCTCTTCCACACCTCCACCTTCTTCGCGTTCAAAAATTTTCGTCAAGAATTATTGATCTCAGTTGACACGACTTTCCAATTTGATTCTATGAAAGGATGCAGCTTGGGAGAGAGAGGGAGAGAGAGAGAGAGAGAGAGAGAGAGAGAGAGAGAGAGAGAGGAGAGAGAGAGAGAGAGAGAGAGAGAGAGAGAGAGAGAGAGAGAGAGAGAGAGAGGGAGAGAGAGAGAGAGAGAGAGAGAGGGGGGGAGGGGGAGGGGGGTTGAGAGAAAGAGAGAGAGAGAGAGAGAGAAAAGAGAGAGAGAGGGGAAGGAAATGTAAACTAATATTAGAGATAGAAAAAAGGGAAGGAGAGAGAAAAAACAACAACAACAACAAAAAAACAGAATGAGAAGAACAGAAAGATAGACTGATAGAAATGTAAACACAGATATATATATGAATACAAAAATACACAGATAAATAGATAAAAGCAAACAGATAGATGGATAGATAAAGAAAAAGAAGGAAAGAAAAAATATAAAAGCTGAATACAGAAAAATTAAATTGACGAAATACAATGATAGGAAAAATAAAATAGAAAACGATATTGAATGACTACACAAAGGAGATGAAAGAATGATAGGTGAAAGAAAAAGAAGAAGAAAAAATATATATATAGGAAAAATAATGTTTCAATTGATTTCGTTAAAAATTATTATTGTTATCATTGTTATTACTTTAGCTGTTATCAATTTCATTGTTATTATTATTATTATCACCATCATCATCACCTTTCTTGCTATCAGGATTATCATTAATATTATTATTATTATCATCATCATTATCATCCTTATCCTTATTATCTTTACTATTGTTACAATAATTATCATCATCATTGTTATCATTATCATTGTTATTATTATTATTATCATTATGATTATTATTACCATTATTATCATTATCGTTATCATTATTATCATAATCATCATCATGATCATCATCGTAATCATTATTACTATTATTATCATCCTTGTCACTATCATTATGATTATCATCATATCATTATAATTATCATTATCTTCATCATCATCATCATAATCATTATGATTATCATTATCATCATTATCATTATTTTCTATTATCTTTATTATCATTATTATTGTTATTAATACTTTCATTATCAATATTATTATTATTATTATTATTATTATTATATTATTATCATTATTATTATTATTATTGATATTATTTTATTATCATTATTATTAATATATTATTATATTTATATTATTATTAATTATATTATTATCATATTATATTACCATTATCGTTATTATCACTATTATCATTATTATCATTATCATTATTATTATCACTATTATTGTTACTATTATTATTATCATAATTATTATCATCATCATCATTAGCACCATTCTTCTTATTATTATTATCATTATTACTATAATTATTGTTATTATCATCATCATCATTATTACTGTCATTACTATTACCATTTTTATCATTGCCATTCGTATTATTATTATATTATGATATCTCTTTTTACACACAGCAAAACACACAATAATAATGATAATTGTTATAATAATAATAATAGTACTGAGGATAGTAGTAGTAATAGTAGTAGCAGCTGTAGTAGTAATGATGGTGATAATGATGACCATAATGATAATGATAATAATTATCATCATAATAATAGTAGTAGTAGGAATAATAAGCTGCTGCTGATAAATGATAAACATTAACAATAATAATGATAATAATGATAATAATAATTACTTCTACTGCTACAACAACTACTAATGATAATGATAATAACAATAACAATAATAATGATATTATTCTAAATATTATCATTAATGGCAATGATGAGGATAAGAACAAAAAAATAGTAATGAAAATAATGAAGATAATAATAATAACGATAATATTGGTAAAGATGGTGATCATTATATCGATAAAAATAGTAACAACAGTAACAATAATAGCGCTAATACTTATGATGATAACTATAACAGTGGAGATGATAATAAGTATAATGATAATAATGGTAATGATATAAAATAGTATTGGTTATACTAATTATGGTAATGATGATGATAATAATGAGGATGAGGATGAGGATGATGATAATGATAAGGATAATAATAATGACAGTAATGATGATGACAATGATACTAATGCTACTTCTAAAGCTACTAAGAATGATGGAAATAGCAATGATGATAATAATGATGATAATGATAATCCTGAAAATAATGAGCCCTCAGAGAACGCATACCTCCGCCAAGGCAAGAGGGTCACTGATGCAATAAAAAATATTCACACTTGAAAAATTACGTTAAAATCAGCTGTTTCTCAAGTACACCGCTGACGTCCGTGTTCTCTTCTCTCCCAATGCTGATGAATATTCTAAAAAGTTCCTGGATCCGGACGCTGATTCAGATCACCGCCAGAATTTGCATCTGAGTTGGGCTTAGACACACCTTAAAATAAATAGATGAATAAATAAAAACAAACAAACTAACTAACCAACTCTACAAAAAACATGACTTCCTTAGCGGAGGAAAACATGGTAATAATATTCATAATGAAAACAATGCTAATGATATTAATGATAATGACAAAATTGCTAATGATGATACTGATAATAGTAATAATAAAATTATAATAATATCACTGGTAATAACCTAGAAATAATGATAACGATGTTAATAATAATAAAGATAATAATAATAATGGCAATAATAACAATGACATTGATATTGATAACAATAACAGTGATTGTATGTGTTTATGTGCGTCTCCAAAATACACAATATACATGCATCTATTTCCACCTATCTGTCTGATTTTCCATGCATTTTTTTTTTTCTTTTTTCTTTTTTACTCAGTGTGTATCCGTGCATGTTCGAGCGTAATGCACCCATGTCCATGCAAGCGTTCCTCCAAGATGGGCCTCGATTTGCCTCATAACTTCATGAATCAATTCTCTTGCCTCTTTTTCCTCCTTACTCGCGCCTCTCCCCTTCCTCTCCTCCTCTCTCTTTCTCTCTCGTTATTCCTCTTTCGTCCCTTTTCCCGTTTCTAATCAAAGTACATCACTTTTAACTTTTCTTCCGCAGCAAAGAAGAGAGGGAGAGGGAGAGGGAGAGAGAGAGAAGAGAGAGAGGAGAGAGAGAGAGAGAGAGAGAGAGAGAGAGAGAGAGAGAGAGATAGGGAGAGAAAGGAATAGGGAGGAGGGAGAGATAAATAGATAGATAGATAGATAGATAAAAAGAGATTGAAAGAGGGAGGTAGGGAGAAAAGAAGGAGACAAACGGGAAGGAAAAGAGAAGGAGAGAGGAAGGACGGGAGGGAAGAAGGGAGAAAGAGGGAGGGAAGGAAAGAGAGAGGTATGCAGAGAAAAAGAAAAAGTGAGTGAGGAGGGAGGAAGGGGAAATAGATAAAATATATATATAGATAAGTAAATAAAAAAATTAAAAATAGGTAACTAGATAGATAGATAACATAGACACACAGCCAAATCCACATACAGACAGAGAGAGAGAGAGAGAGGAAAATGGAAAGATACAGGAGCTTAAAAAGAAAGATAGATATAGATAGATCCTTCCTCACAGGCTCCGTTCCCCTGAATATTCCCTTTTTTGGAATTATCTCGGGCATGGCACAGATTTCCCCCTTGCCATTCACCGGCAGCGTCTCCCCAGCATCCCTGCCTCTCTTTCTCCTCTTTCTCTCTCTGTGCTCGGTGGCTCTTTCTCCTCTTTCTATGCTCTGTGGCTCTTTCTCTCTGTGTGCTCTGTGTTCTGTTCTCCTCTTTCTCTTTCTGTGCTGTGTCTCTTTCTCCTCTTTCTCTCTCTGTGCTTGGTGGCTCTTTCTCTTTCTATGTTCTGGGTCTCTTTCTCCTCCTTTTCTGTGTCTGTCTCTCTTTCTCTTTCTATGTACTTTGTGTCTTTTTCCTCTTTCTCTCTCTGTGCTCGGTGGCTCTTTCTCTTTCTATGCTCTGTGTCTCTTTCTCTTTCTATGCTCTGTGTCTCTTTCTCTTTCTCTTTCTATGTTCTTTGTCTCTTTCTCCTCTTTCTCTTTCTGTGCTGTGTCTCTTTCTCCTCTTTCTCTTTCTATGCTCTGTGTCTCTTTCTCCTTTCTTTCTCTGTACTCTCTCTCTCTTTTCTCTTCTTCCTCTGTCTCATTTTTTTCTCTGTTTGTGTGTCTGTGTTTCTACCTCTCTCTTCATCTATTCTTTCTCTTTCTCCTTCTCTCTCTCTCTCTCTCTCTCTCTCTCTCTCTCCTCTCTCTCTCTCTCTCTCTCTCTCTCTCTCTCTCTCTCTCTCTCTCTCTCTCTCTCTCTCTCTCCTCTCTCTCTCTCTCCCTCCTTCCACTTATCCTCTCCCTCTCTCTCTCTCCTCTCCCTATGCCTCTGCACGGTCTAAAATCCCCTTTCCTTTTGATTGTCTTTCCATGCATGTCTTTATCCCGCTTCCGAATCAGCCATCTATAAGTCAACGGCTCGATCTTACCTCGGTGTCTTCCCTCCCCCTCCCTCCCCCCCCCTCCAACCCACGCCCACACGCCCGCATCTTCTTCCACCGTCTGTCCGTTTGACGCTACCTATTCCTCTTTCCCTCTTTCACCCTTTCCTAGCTTTTATATATGTGTACACACACACACGCACACACACACACACACACACACACACACACACACACACACACACACACACACACACACACACACACACACACACACACACACACACATATATACTGCATATATATTTACACAAACACACACACACCCACACACACAACACACACACACACACACACACATGGTTGTTCACATAAGATTCCCAACAACAACCATCAACAAAAATAAAAACAACAACAGCAACAAGAACAACAATCGACAAAAAACAAAAGCAAAAACGACGTCAGCAACATTGAGAGACGTCAAACAACAAACAACAACATTATCAACAAAAACATTTCTTCCCCCTCTCCCCCACCATTTCCCCACTTTCCTTCCCTCACCCCATCCCTCCCCAACCTTCCCTCTCTCTCTCCTCATCCCTCCCCTCCCTCTCCCCCTCTTTTGCCAAGTTCCTGCTCTCAATATCCCCTCACTCCCACGCTTCCCCAACCCTCCCCTCTCTCTCTCCCCTTCCCTCCCCTCCCTCTCCCACTCTTTTGCCAAATTCCCTCCCCCAGTCTCCCCTCCTTTCCTAACCCCCCTCTCTCTCTCTCCCCATCACTCCCCTCCCTCTCCCAAAATTTCTGCTCCCAATCTCCCTTCACCCCATGCTTCACCAACCCTTCCCTCTTTCTCCCCACTTTTCTGCCCTTCCTTTCCCAAACTTCCCCTCCTTACCTTACTCTCTCCTAGACACCATTCCCCTCCCCCTTCCTCATGTCCCCCTTAATGACTTCCTCATCTCTCTTTTTGCTCTCCTTCTCCCCCAATCCTCTTCTATCCCTCCCCTCCCCCTCCACCACTCTCCCCCTCCGCCCAAAATTGTGCCCCATCCTCTTGCTCTCTGCCACTCCCTTTATCCCCCCTCCTTAACCCTCCCCATTTTCCTCTTACTCCTCTTCCATCTCCACTTGACCCCTCTCTCCATCCCCATCCCAATTCTTTCCAACTCCCCCTTTTCCTCTCCCCATTCCTCCCCACTCCTTGACCTCCCCCTTTCTATTCCTCCCCCATTCTCCTCTATTCCCTTCCCTGTTTCTTCTTCCATCCCCTTCCTCCTCCCCCTTTCCCCTTCTCCCTCCTCCTCCCTAAACCCCTTTCCCTCCCCCTCCATCCCCATCTCCCACCCCCCCTCACTCCACCCCAAACCCCTTTCCCTCTTCCCCCTCCCCCTCCATCCCCATCCCCCCTCACTCCACTCCATCCCCATCCCCCCCCATTCCACTCCACCCCAAACCCCTTTTCCTTCCTCCCCCTCCCCCCTCCTCCTCTCGCTCACTTGGCCGCCGTCAAGTATCCTGCAAGAATGACAGTCCGTTGAGCCTCTCTTGTCCTCAGCGCTGTCAGGCGGCCCTCGGAGCTGTCAGCCGGGAGGAAGAGGGCCAGGGAGAGGCAGGTGGCGGTCCTAATTATCTCCTCGATTTAATTGACTGGGGGAGGTGGGGCGGGCGGGGCGGTGGGCGTGGCGGGGGCGGTGGGCGGGCGGGCGGGGGCGTGGGCGGGGCGTGGGGGGCGGGGGCGGTGGGCGTGGGCGGGGGCGGTGGCGTGGGCGGGCGGTGGGTGGGAGTGGGAGTTGGAAGGGGGATAAGACGAAAGCACAGATGCGTAGAGACGTATGAGACACGGGTGGGGGGAGGGGGAAGGGAGGGGGGGCGCACGCACAGATGCATATAGACGCTTAAGACAGGGTGGGGGAGGGGAAAGGGGGTGGGGGGACGCACGGACAGATGTGTATAGACGTATAAGGCACGTGTGGGGGTGGGGAGGGGTGGACGCCCTGAACAGATGCACGTAGATGTATAAGACACGGGGTGAGGATGGGGGGAGACGCACGCACAGATGTATAAGACACGGGTAGGGGAGGGGTTGGGGTAGGGAACGAACACACGGATGTGAAGGTTTGAGGTGCCTTGGGAGGTTGGGAGTTTGGAAGGAGGGGGAGGTGGGAGGAGGGGGTTCAGGTGGTGGTAGAGGGAAGGGGGGGTGAAGGGGTGGGAGAGGTGGAGAAGGAGGAGAGGAGGAGGAAGAGGGTGGAGGAAGGAGGGGGAGGGTGGTTGGAGGGAGAGAGGAGGATGGGAGGGAGAGAGGGAGGATGGGAGGTGGGGAGATGGAGAGGTGGAGGAATTGGGGGGGGATGTGGTGAGAGGAAGGAGGGGGAGAGGAAGAGGGTGGAGAGAAGGAGGGGGTGGAGGAGGGATAGGAGAGTGGAGAGGAGGGGAAGGAGGAGGGAGGAAGGGGGGATGAGGGGATGGGATAGTGGGGGTGAGAGGTGGAGAAGGAGGGGGGAGATAGGTGGGGTGTAGGGGGAGGGGGGTAGGAGAGGTGAGTGGAAGGGGGAGGGAAGGGGAGAGATGGGAGAGGGAAGGGAGGTTGGGAGAGGGAGGAGGGTAGGGGAATGGGGATGACTGGTGGAAGGGAGGAAAAGGAAGGGGAAAAGAAGAACATGGAGGAAAAAGAAAGAGAAGGGGAGAAAAAGAACAGAAGAGTAAAGGGTGATGTAGAGGAAGAGGCAGAAGAGAAGAGAAGGGGGGGGGGGGAGAGAAGAAAATGGAAAAGAAGGAAAGAGAAGGAGGAGGGAGGGAGAAGAGGGGAGATTGGGGACGAGGGGAAAGGATGAAAGTGAGAAAGGGGGAGGGGGAGAAGCAACAAGAGGATAGTATATGAGTGAAGGGTCGAAAAAACTAAAGTCTGTCTGTTGGCATGTGTGTACTTGTGTATGTTTACGTATCTAGACACACACCTTAAACATACTTGAAAACACACGCACGCATATCTGTCTGTCTACCAGTTTACCTACCTACCTAACCACATACCTTAGTACCTACCTACTTAACCTATTACCTACCTATCAACACTATTACCTACCTATCACACACACACACACACACACACACACACACACACACACACACACACACACACACACACACACACACACACACACACACACACACACACACACACACACACACACACACACACACACACACACACACACACATAATAATATCACACAATCATAAAATCAAACACTCTTGTGGCATAAATACCATAATACTTTACCGCGGGCGCTTCACATCCAATCATGGTATGCTACCACAGACCTAATACCATAATAAAAACAAGATTGACGATGAACACACACTCGTTTTTATATTTCCTCTTTTTTGGGAGTGCAGGAAGGGGTATTAGTTCACGATGAACAGCTGAACATCGATTTATAACATTTACGCCGCTGATAAGGTACGGGAGATCGGTTAATTTGTGATGGTGGTTTTGCTGTAGCATTTGGCTGATTGCAGATTCT
>NW_020870800.1:419184-424184 GCF_003789085.1 Penaeus vannamei
ATGATGGTTATAATGATTGATGATAATGATACTAACAATAATGGGAATTATGATAGTAATTATCATATTGATAAAGATGATCATCATAGTAAAAATAATGATAAAGGATAAAGCTAATGGTAATAATGAAATATCTATAAGAACGACAACAATAATAATGATGATAATAACAATAATGATTATGATGATAACAATGAATGTAATGATGCTAAAAATCATAACAATAGTTATAATAGTATTCACAATGACAATAAGAATGATAGTGATAATGATAATAAAAAAAAATGATAATGCTAGTAATAACAACAACAATAACACCAATAATAATAATAATAATAATAACGATAATACTGAAAATGATGATAACAATAAGAATGGCAATGATAATAATGATAGTAATAATAATGATAATTATGATAACGAGGTTTTCTTTTCTTTCGTTCTTACCCCATTATACACATCAATTATGAAAATATTCGTTCGGGATAAAAGATGAACTAAAACAAAGCTTATCTGTTATTTTGAAAATTGTAAGCGTTATTAAACAATATTTTACATTTTCTTTCAATTTTATGTTTTTATTTCATTTATTTATCTGTTTTTTTTTCTTTCTTTCGTTCTATACGTTTGAATCCTATGCGTTATTTTGTTGAAGGAATTCTAGATAATATGCTATTTCTGTCTCATTTATTCACTACGTGTGTATTTGCATGTCCTTCTACGCTCAATCAGTTGAATGAAGTGTTATAATGCTGATATACACTCTAGAAATTATAATTATTGCATTATTAAGCTTTCTTGATATTAAATGAATTAAAGAACTCTAACAATTGATGAAAATTTGCTGTTGAACCCATAGCGAATCGATGGACATCCGTTAAGTAATGCTTTGAATTTTTAAAATCTTTGGTAACGGTCGTAACGGTTCCTTCCCTTTTTTTTTTCTTTTCTCCATTTTTTGCTTAAATAGCGACAAGTCACAAGAAAATCACTCTTCATATGTGCAAAGAATAGCCTTTTACCGCCCCCTCTCTTNCATCAATCAACAACAAAAAACGCCAGCCAACAAGCAAAACAACACGAACAACACAACAACAACAACAGCAGCAGCAAAACACACCGAATTCCACCAACACACAAGAAAGAGATAAAAAAAGAGAAGAGAAAAAGGTGCGCATTATCGTACACAAATTGAAGAGGAATTAGACCCACTAATGGCGCTCCTGAATGCCAGGTCGGGCCTCGAGGTGGCACCCGGGCAGTCATGGCGGTGCCAAGATGGATGGGCCTTCCTTTGTGGCACCTGCGGGAGAGATGGATTTATTAATCATCCCGCGAAAGCTTCGGATAAAGGTTCGGAATAATGTGCGAATAACAAACGCTGTCCTGGCCGCCCTCTATTCGGGACAACCGCGTTCCCGCCACTTGGGTAAATAATCGCGGTGGGCGGAGCTTCGAGTTCGTTTTGTTGACGCGTTCGAACCCGAAGGTCGGTTATGCGTCGTTTTCTTGTTTCTGCTCATTTCTCTTTATTTTGTATTTGAATTATGTGGTGTCTGTGATTTACCTGCGTTTAGGAAGTTCATTAGGAGTAGATAAATATTGGCGAGCGATACGCAGATATAAACACGTGCCGAGCACACAGTATAAAAATATTGTGTGAGTGTTAGACTCAATTATGCACATACAGCACGCACGACACTACATATGAACATACATACCATACAAGTTACATATTAATATTTGTTACTATATATCACTATATTATATATATATTTACAATAAATTTATGTTTGTGTTTTAGTGTGGTTATGTACACTTAATTACAATTATAAACAACCATAACATAACATTACATATATATTAATACTTATTTTTAAATTAAATTATATACCATATGACTAGATAGATAGGAACGTAGATAGATTAGATACGATAGATAGATAGATTATGAAATATATATATTATATATGTATATATATAACATATTAATATATATTTATAAGAGTAGGATAGATAGATAATAGAGTAGATAGATAGATAGATACTAAGAGATAATAGATACAGTAGAGTACATAAGATAGCATAGCATACAAGATCACAGATTAGATACGATCGATAGGAACTACAAAAAAAAAATATATATCATACATATTATATTAATGTGTATAGTATATATACTCATATATTACATATATATAGTATCTAATATAATATATATATATATATCACTTATACAGTATATATATATTTATATATCAGATAGATAGATAGATAGATAGGATTAGACAGATAGTAGATGATAGATAGAAGTAGGATATAAATATATAGTATATAATATATATATAGGGTATTATATATTAATATATATATACTACTTCTATATATACTTATATAGTACTAATATGTATATTTATACTATATTTGTCATATATGATATAATATACATCATTTGCATATATATATATAAAATATATATAATATCTATACTATCTATATATATGTGATAAAGTATATATATATAATATTGTAATATCGAATATTATTATATACTATATTAATATATATATTATATATATGATTACACACACCAACCGACACACACACTACACACCAGCACACACACATCAGTGTGTGCACAAGGATTTTATAATCCTTGTATATCACACAACACACA
Source organism: Penaeus vannamei (assembly GCF_003789085.1). NCBI lineage: Eukaryota > Metazoa > Arthropoda > Malacostraca > Decapoda > Penaeidae > Penaeus > Penaeus vannamei. The sequence continues at coordinate 421,862 of NW_020870800.1, forward strand.
CACAACAGATGCCAACACACCACACACATACACACAACACACCACACTCACTTATATGTATTCGTATATATATAGTGTTATACTACTATACTATACTATATACATATACTAATATACTATATAATATGCTATATATATATAATAATTTATTATATATATATATATATAATATATATATATATATTCTCCTTGTCTTCCCCTCTACATTACTTCCATCAAACGAGTTTAGCAAACATTAATACAACAGGTTTAGGCATCATCCAAACAAACATTCTCAGTAAAAAAGTAAACCATAACGAAACATTAAATTAGATTTTACACATGTGAAAGCTTTTAACCAGATCAGAGGCAAATGTTTGGTTGTCATATTTTCTTTTTCTCTGTTTGTAGTTTGGTTTAATCGGATATTTGAAATCTCAATTGTATGAATTTTTTATAGAAAAAGGGGAGAGACGAGAGGAATAAGCGAGGAGAGGGAGAGAGTAAGGGGGGATAGAGGAAGAGAGAGAACGAGAAGAGAGAGAGAGAGAGCGAGAGAGAGAGAGAGAGAGAGAGAGAGAGAGAGACGAAGGAGAGAAGCGAGAAGAGAGGAGAGAGGAGAGGAAGAATAGAGAAAAAGAAATATAGAGAAAGCAAAGAGAGAGAGATGAGAGAGAGAGAGAGAGAGAGAGGAGAGAGAAGACAGAGAGAGAGAGAGAGAGAGAGACGAGAGAGAGAGAGAGAGAGAGAGAAGAGAGAGCGATAACAGAGACAGAAGAAGATAAAAAGGAGATAGAAAGAAAGATAATATAGAGAAGAGAAAGAAAGAGAGAGAGAGAGAGAGAGACCAGAGAAAGAGAGAGAGAGAAGCAGAGAGAGAGAGAGAGAGACGAGAGATAGAGAAAAGAGAAAGAATGAAACGAGATAGAGAGAGAGAGAGAAAGGGAGACAAGAGAGACAGATCGGAAGGACAAGGAAGACAAGACTTTAAAGAATGAGGGATGTCTTGATAAAAAGATAAGTTCGGGGAAGATTTCGGTGAGAGAAACGGAGACAGGACTGATGTACATGATACAACACACATACAAAACATGTGTATAATATATCATATATATATATATAATTATATACTATTATTATAGTATATCATATATATATATATATATAATATATATATATTTATATATATATTATATATCACTAACCACACAACATATTTATATATATATATAAGTACTATAATATATATATATAATATATATATCTACTAAGCTATATAATTATATATATATATACTATATAATATAACATACTCATAAATATAATAGTTATATAATATATATATATATATTATTATATATATATATCTATATTATATATGTGTGTGTGTGTGTGTGTGTGTAGTGTGTGTGTTGTGGTGTATGTATAATATATATATATATAGAATATTTTTTTTTTTTTTTTTTTTTTTTTTTACAACACACACCGACACACACTCTTACTCACTCCCCCCCCTTCCCATACATACGACGCAGAAGCGCAACACAGGCACAGTCACCAAACGTAACACACAAACAGAGCGATTGAGTTTATCACTAAGACCACACACACATAGACAACCCAAATGTTATCGTAATACCATATGTACTCTCCACATCCACGCTCACTTTATCTTTATTAATATACAAAAATTAGACGCAATATACATTATATATCACGTACATATGATATATATACTAATACTATATATATTATATATATATATATATATACTATATATTAATATAATATATATAATAATATATTTTTACTTAGTATTTATTTCTCGATACATATATGATATATAATATATATACTATATATATATTAGTATTAGTATTAGTAATATATAAAGGTATATATATATATATACACAATAATAGTAAATATGTATATTTGTATATTATATATATATATTAATATATAATATATAATTATATATATATATAACTAGTATATAATAAATATGTTACTACCTATTAATATATATATATATATAGATACTATTATATAGTTATATATATTACATTATAATATAATTATATTATATATATATAATATATATATATATAATACGATTATATTATATATAAATATATATATTAATATATATAATAATATCATATATATATATGTATATTATATATATATATATATATATTATATATATATTACTATTATATATATATATAAATATATATAATATATATATATATATTATACACACACGCAATAATATATACTATATATAGTATTATATTATATATAATATATATATATATAATATATATATATATATATATAT
>NW_020870800.1:431684-441684 GCF_003789085.1 Penaeus vannamei
TCTTCGTGTTTTATATTGTCTTTGTAAATTTACATATGAAACACGAGACATCTTATCAATCTGTTTATTAGTTTTTAAATATATTAATTAATTCACTGCGTATTTTCTTCTACCTAATCATCTATTCATAAATAGATATATTTCTATATTAAATTATCATTTATTTGTTCACGTATCTATTCAAATGTCAGGAAAAAAAAAGAAAAAAAAAAGATTTGTTATCATTATTATTTTTTCTTCAATTATCTCGTTCTTGTTTCACTATTTCTTATGTTTATCAATCTAATTACATCTTTATACAGCCATCTATTTGCCAATATTATATCTTATCATTATTTTTATCAATCATCTTTCTTCTCTTCATTTATTTTCTTATTGTTGTATCTATCTACAACTATCTCTCTATCTATCTATCTACCAACCTATCTATCTATCTACTTATCTATCTATCTATCTATCTATCTATCTATCTATCTATCTATCTATATATCTACCGATATCTATCTATCTATCTATCTACCTACCTACCTATCTATCTATCTATCTACCTATCTATCTATCTACCTATCTATCTATCTATCTATCTATCTACCTACCTATCTACCTATTATCTTTAAGATATAACATCTTTAAAACATGTTTCATTTCTCGATTTATTCACCTGTTCCTGTTTTATTCTCGCTTACATATAACCTATCTATCTATTCATATATCTATTTATCTATTTTCAAGACATTTAAAAAAAATTGATAGATATTTTCTTATGAATTTCGTGTTTTTTTTTTCTTTTTCTATCTATCTATCTACCTACCTACCTATCTGTCTATCTATATATGTGTCCATCTATCTATTTATCTATCTGTCTGTCTATCTTTTTATCTTTCTATCTATCTATCTATCTGTCTGTCTGTCTTTTTATCTTTCTATCTATCTATCTGTCTGTCTGTCAATCTTTTTATCTATCTATCTATCTATCTGTCTGTCTGTCTATCTATCTATCTATCGGATTTATATAGCATTCATATAGCATTTTATTATTCTACTTTCCTTCTTTCTTTCTTTCTCTCTTTTATCTTCTTTCTTTCTCTCTATTCATTTTTATTTTCAATCAACAATATTCTTTTTTATTCGTTTTCTTTTTTTTTCTGCTATTTCTTGTATCTACTAATTTCCTTTTCTTTATTTTATTTATTCTTGACAGCATATGATAATTTCAGAAGAGATAGAAGAGGGAGAGAGAAAGAAAGGAAGAAGAAAAGGAAAAAGTAGTAGAATGACAGAGAGGAAAAAGAGGAAAAGAGAAAGAAGAGAGAATAGGAAAAGGTATAGAAGGGAGTGAAAAGGAGAGGAAGAAGAAGATGAAAAAGAAGGAGAAGGAGGTAATAGAGAAGGGGGAGAGAAGAGAAGTAAAAAAAAAAAAAAAAAAAAAAAAAAAAAAAAAAAAAAAAAAAAAAGAGAAGAATAGAAAACAGAAAAGAGGAGAGAAGAGAAGAGAAGGAAGAAAAGAAGGGAGAAGGGAGAAAAGCCTGCCTGATTGGCCGCTGGTGTAGTCGACACGGAATTCTCGGTGATGCTGCATCTGTAAGTTTTCATCATCTCTCGCTCGTCTCTCGCCACCTCCTCTCCCCGCCTCTGCCCCCACCCCCTTTCGAGCTCCCCGACTCTCCCCTCTCTCTTTCTCATCTCCCCTCCCCTCATTTTTCTCATATCCTCATATCATATTTTTCTCATATTTCTCATATCCCTCCCCTCTTCCTTTCTAATCTCCCCTCCTCTCCCCTCTCCTTTCCCATCTCCCCTCCTCTCTTCTCTCCCTTTCCCCCTCCTCTCCCTTTCCCATGTCCCCTCTTCCTTTCCCTCTCTCTCTCCCCTCCTCCCCTTTCTCTCTCCCCTCTCCCTTTCCCTCCCTTTACCCATCTCCCCTCATTCCCTTTCCCCTTTCTCCTCTCCTTTTCCCTCCCTCCCCCTTCTCTCCCCTCTCCCTCTCTCATCTTCCCTCTCCCTTGTCCCTCTCCTCTCTCATCTCCCTCTTCGGCCGCTCACTCCTCCTCCCTTCGCTCGCCCCTACCCTCCCCCCCCCTCGGCAGCCCCTTCTCGAACATTTCTTCTTGTCTCTTCCTTTCCCTTTCCTTTCTTTTATCATCTGATTATTGCGTCTCGTCAATCGGTTCTCTGTTTCCCTTTTTGCTGGGAGAGTTAGATTATATCTATCTGTCTGTCTGTCTGTCTGTCTGTCTCTCTTCTCTCTCTTCCTCTCTCTCTCTCTCTCTCTCTCTCTCTCTCTCTCTCTCTCTCTCTCTCTCTCTCTCTCTCTCTCTGTCTGTCTGTCTGTCTGTCTCTCTCTCTCTCTCTCTCTCTCTGTGTCTCTGTCTGCTCTCTCTCTCTCTCTCTCTCTCTCTCTCTCTCTCTCTCTCTCTTCTCCATAACCCTCATCCCTTCATCTCTCTCGCTTTATATACTCCCTCTCGTGCTTTCCCTTCTCTCTTCTTCTTCTTCTTCTTTTCTCTTCTTCTTCTTCTTCTTTTTCTTCTTCTTCTTCTTTTCTTCTCCTCCTCCTCCTCCTCCTCCTCCTCCTCCTCCACCCCACTTCCACCTTCTCTTTCGCCACCTCTTCACCCCATCTCCTCTTCCTCCTTCACTCCACCTCCCCCACCTCCTCCTCCTTCACCTCCACCTCCACTTCCTCTCTCTCTTCCTCCACCTTCCTCCCTCTCAGTCTCTTCTTCCTCCTCCTCCTCTTCTCTTCCCCCTCGCAGACGCAAAAAAAAAAAAAAAAAAAAAAAAATCAAGAAGAGAAAACTTTAAAAAAAATCAAGAAGAGAAAGTAAAAAAAAAACGAAGACAACCCCAACTTGCGCGCCATCTATTTTCGGCGTTGGTAAACACGCTCAAACGGCGAGAGAGCGACATCTATTAATTGCGCCAGAAAGCCACAGGTCGATCGGGTTACTCTGTTTGCTAAATGGGGGAAAAAAGACGAAGGGAGAGGAGAGGAGAGGAGAGATAGGGAGGGGAAGGGAGATAGGGTAGAAAAAAGATGAATGGGAGTTATGGTTGGNTGGGTGGGGTGTGGGAGTGGGGGAGGGTTTCTAGGGAAATGGAGGGGGAGGGGTGGGTGTGGGGTGGGGTGTGGGAGTGGGGGAGGGTTTCTAGGGGGAAATGGAGGGGGAAGGGGGTGGGTTGTGGGAGTGGGGGGGGTTTCTAGGGGAAATGGAGGGGAAGGGGTGGGTGTGTGGGAGTTGGGGGGGAGGGTTTCTAGGGGGAATGGAGGGGGAAGGGGTGTGGGTGTGGGGGAGGAGGGAAGTAGAGGGGGAATGGGTGGGGTGGCAGAGGTGGGGGTGGGTGGGGGGAGGGTCGGGGGCTGAGCGATGGTCGGTTAAACAATCAATTTTCGTCCAGGTGAGCGAGCGGGCTTTGTTGTGTCCGAGTGAGGAATTGGGGGAATTGATAAAAAGTTTTTTTTTCGGATTTGCTTCATCGGCAACAATTAATCTTTTTCTCATTTACTTTATATTTTTATTCCATTTTTTTATTATATTTTATTTTGTGGCGATTTCGAGGTTGAAGAGAGATTGACAGCGGCGTTTCGTGCGTGGCGAGCGGTGGCAGCTCTGGCTTTCTTTCTCTTTTTAATGTCTCCGTTCATGTCTTTATCTTTCTTTCTGCTTTGCTTCTTCCTTTTTTAAATCGCCGATCCATCCATGTCTTTATCTTTCTCATTGCTCCGCCAGCTTCTTCCTTTTTTAATCAAGAGTCCGTGCATGTCATCATCTTTCTCACGGCTTTACCTTTCCTTTTAATAACCTCTTCGCTTTTTTCTCTCTTCTCTTTTTTCTCTTTCTTGCCTTCATTGGGCATTATCTTTCTCACTGCTTTGCCTTTCCTTTTAATAACCTCTTCGCTTTTTTCTCTCTTCTCTTTTTTCTCTTTCTTGCCTTCATCCGTCGTTATCTTTCTCACTGCTTTGCCTTTCCTTTCAATGACCCTTCGCCTTTTCCCTCTGTTTTGCCTCCCTCCGGCGCGTCGCCTTTCCCTCCCAAATCGGAGCGCGGGAGGCGGCGCCGTGACGGGCTGCCTCACGCTCCGACGCGCGCCAGATCCGCTCCCTCTTTCGCCTCTTTCGACTCGTGACTTTTCTCTTCCGAACTCGGCACCTCTGCGGCGACTCTTTTCGGGGTGACGAATGGAGAGGCTCCCGGCTGCCGGCTGGTCACGGCCAGTGCCCCCGGAGCCTATTTTCGCGCCGAGTTCTCGACTGGTACACAGACGGGTCTTCGGGAGGGCTTGGAGGGCAGTGGCGTGCTGGCGTGTCATCGTGGGGCTGCGGCGCTGGCTGGCTCTCGGGGGTTCCGGCTCTCTCGCGTCTGTGGTTCTCGCTCTCTGTTTTTCTGTGTTCGCTTTATATCTTTATATCTCTCTCTCTCTCTCTCTCTTCTCTCTCTCTCTCTCTCTCTCTTCTCTCTTCTCTCTCTCTCTCTCTCTTCTCTCTCTCTCTCTCTCTCTCTTCTCTCTGCTCTCTTGCTTTCTTGCTCTATTCCTCTCTTCCTTCTGCGTCCGTTCGTCCCTGCTCTCCCATTTTCCCTCCCGCACTCCCTCTTTCTTTTATTTAAATCTGTTTACAGTACTTTTTTAAAAAAATAACAGTATCAACTTACATAGTTATTTACAGGTTCTTTTAATTGTTATTAGTTTCTGACTCATTGTCTACAAGTGAGCAGACGTTCGTACTTACACTGCTTTGCTTTTGCGTACACACTGCTTGGAGATCTCACGTGTTTCGTGCTCGCGTCGAGTAATTTACGTTCGAAAGCAGTCGCCATTTTTACGATTTCTCCGCCGGCATTTGCGCTTCACATCGCGGGGAAAAAGAGCTTCTTGGCACTCAGATTCGGTTCTCGTGATTGTTTGTTTATGCGCGCAAGTGCACACGTTTCGTCGACCATCATCGGGAAAGAAAATCTGCGAGTCACTTTAACCCGGTCGTTGTATTTGTTTATTTTTTCCGTGCAAATACATTTGTCAATCGTTTCAAAAGTTTCTTGTCACCTTAACCTGGTGTCTGTGTTTTCTTGTTCACGCGCGCAAATACACTCGCTCATCGTCCATCGCGTGAATAAAAGCCTCTTGTCATTTTAACCCGGTCTTTGTATTTGTTCGTTCACGAGCGCAAATTAGCTTGTCAGTCGCTCATCATTTGGAAAATATGCTTGTCACTTGTATTCGTTTGTTTATCCGCGCAAAAACAGTTGCCGATCGTCCATCTTAGGAAAAAAAACTTCTCGTCGCTTTAACCGGGAATTCGATCTGCCAGTTTACGCGCGCAAATGCACTCGCCCATCTCCGCCGTAAGTACATCTCCGCCGTAAGTACATCTCCGTAAGTACATCCGCGTAAGTAATCTCCGCCGTAGTACATCTCCGCCGTAAGTACATCTCCGCCGTAGTACACGTACAAAGTACACCGCCTCGTAAGTACATCTCCGCCGTAAGTACATCTCCGCCGTAAGTACTGTGGCCTCCATTGCCAGGTGGTCGCCCGGCCTCGTCGCGGAGTCAGGAAGTCGGGGATTATCGCTGGGGTCCTGCGCCGGAGGGGGGGGGTCGGGGGGGGGGGGTTACAACGAGCTCAGTTGGGGTTCCCAAGTGTAGTGATACTTGTTGTAGTTTTTTCGAATTTTTTTTTCTTCTCATTTTCATTCGTTTTCTATTTGTTTGTCTTTCCGTGTCTCTATTTAACTATCTCTCCTTGTGTGTCCTGCTCTCTTTTACGTATGCAGCACATGGACAGATTCCCCCCCCCCACCCCCCCGAGGGATGGGCATAGTTCTAGCAGTTAGGAGAGGGAGCTTCATACGCCCCCTTCCTTCCTCTTCCCTCCTTCCCTTCTCCTCCCCTTTCCCCTTCCTCTACTCTTTTCGTGTTCTTCCTTTTCCTTCTCCCTCCTTCCCGTCCCACCCTCCCGATTTCATTCTCATTTCCAAAAATCTATTCCTCTCAATCCCTCTCTCTCTCCTCCCTCCTTCCTCCTCCTCCTCCTCCTCCTCCTCCTCCTCCTCCTCCTCTCCTCTCGTCTCTCTCCGTCCTCCTCCTCTGTCTCCGTCCTCCTCTCTCCCTCCTCCCCATTCCTCCTCCTCCTCCCCATCCCCCCCCCTCCTGTCTGCCCTCCCTATGAAAGTCGACCACTCCCCCCCCCTCCCCTCCCCCCTCCCCTCGATTGACCGTGATTGCGCGACCGCCCTGCATGCGGCTGCAACACGCGAACTTTTCTTGCAATTTGCCCGAAGGTGCTCTTCTTCTTCCTCCTCTCCTTCCTCTTTTTCCCTTCTTTCTTTCTCTTCTTTTCCTCTTCTTCCTCAACCGGGTTCGGAGTTTGTCGAATTGTGTCCACAAGGCAAAAATACATTTAATAGAAAAAAAAACTATTCCAAAGAAAAGATTATTAATTTATTGTTTTGTGTTTAGTGTTGTGCTGGAAAGGCCGTGCTCTGACGACCATAAATCATAACAAAATGATCATGATGAGGTCGTTTTGTTATTGTTTATGGTCGTGTTGATTTTCTTGGTTATAGTGATAAATGTCCTGGCTAAAGTTTTGTTGATAACGGCAAAAACGGACGAAGTAGCATATCGCAACCTTTTATTATAACAGTAAACCTAATAGACATAATTCACCAAAATGCTGACAAACAGACTAATATAACAACACTAAAAAAACACCAAAGACCCGATTTACAACGGCAGGTCACCCCCCCCCTCGCTCGCCCCCGCCGCCCGTAATCCGGAAGAGGAGACTACGGGCGTAAATGTTTTAGCGTTGGCCGCGAGAGGCGCCGCGACCCCCCCCTTGACACGAAATTTGGGGAAACGGCTGCTTTTTTTCCTAGTGTGATAGTATTTTTATTTTACTGTGTGTTTGTTTATTTTTATTCGTCTATTTTTATTTTGTTAACATTTTTTATTATCGTTGTTATCGTTATTGTTATTGTAATTGTTCTTATTGGTATTATTATTATTGATATTATTACTTTTTATTAATACTATAGCCATTACTATGACTATTGCAGTTACTGTTGCTGTTACTTTTACTATTACTATCATCATCATTATCATTTATTATTGACGATTAATTGCCTGGGTTCGCCAGATCGAGCTCTGTGCCAGTGAGGAGGACCCAGATTCAGTGTTTGTTTGTTTGTCGTGAAATCCGAACCGCTGTCTCCGCAATCTCACGTGGGAACCGTGGTTATGAACCGCGATGAACTTATCACGTGTTACGGCGACTCCCATGTGTTCGCGCGCCCCAGTTCGACAGGTGGGCGAGGGATGGGCGGGGAATCCGGCAGGTGGGTTGGGTTAGGGCGGGTGGGTGGGTTCGGAGGTGGATGCTGGGTTATGCTTGTTCTACTTGTGTTGTTGTCGTTGGTCTTGTGTTTTTGTTGTTATTGTTGTTGTTGTTGTTGTTTTTCGTAGTTTCGCAGTCAGCCAACTTTCTCGGACGTCGGTGTGAAAGTCTACGGTTCCAGCCCGCCGTGTTTCGATTGGTGTTCTACCCGGTTATCTTTGTATTTTTCTAAGCTGTTGCCTGTCTTTATGTTTCTTTTGTTGTTTGTTATATTGTATGTCCGTAGTATATGCCTACCGTGTTGTATTCCATGAAACATTTTCCTGTGAAGTTGGATCTCACAAAGCTGTGGATTTTTTCATATCTCAAAACTGATGACTGTTATATGTCACAAAGCTATTGTTTCTTATGCTTTATCTAAATACGCTGTTGCCTATTATGCTGCATCTCGCAATGCCGCTGTATCATTATTGTATCTGTCAAAGCTATAGTTTTGTATGATGCACCTCGCCAACGTTGGCCTATTGTGCTGCATCTCTAAGCTACTCTCCGTTACGCTTTACATCAGTGAGCATCTCACAAGACAAGAGTGCTCCCAGTTGTGCTTGTTTACAGCGTCTGAACTCAGAAGTGTGTCAGCGAGATGCATAGAGGACAAGCGAGCGACTATACATGACGCGACAGATGGCGTCCCGAGGCATAAGGAGGCGCGCATATCTATTTTCGCTCCGCTGGTCAAGTTCCATATTCAGATGAGTTTCCTTTATCGTGTTTACAGGATGACATTTCCTTCTGTTCCATTTGTCCGAGAGTGGGGCCTGATGACGGGGTTTGGAGATGTATGATTGCTTGATTGTGTAACTGTATGACTGGAGGGAGTGATGTAGTTTGATGATATGATGTTCGTTGTTATGATTGCTATGATGGTTTTAATATCTTTATGTGTATTATGATGATGATATGATAATGTAATGATATGATTAGCGGTATTTTTGTCTTCTTTTATATCTTTACAATCAATATTATAATATAACATCCGCATTATGTCTGCGTGCGTTGGTATGTGCGTGTGTAAGATCAGCCTGCAGAGGAGGAACGATAAATAGGTTAGTGTTTACGGAGAGACAGCGTCACCTGGGAAGAGGCAAGCAAAGCCGGATGACCGCTTTCGAGGCATTGATTAGCAGGGGAGAAAGTATCGACGGCGCCGAATGAGAAGCGATCGGCCGCCCTCTGATCAGCCGGGGCAGGGACGGCGCGGGGCTCGGCGGGGCTCGGCGGGGCTCGGCGGGGCTTGATGGGACGCTCAGCCCACGGCGGTCACTTACGGACGGGAAGGGAAGCTCTGTGGGGAGGGAGGGAGGAGAAGAGGGAGAGGGAGGAGAATAGGGAGAGGGAGAGGGTGGGTTACTTTTATCATAGGCTTTTCATTTCTGCTTGAGAGGCGTTTTTTTATTGCCAGAATTTCAAAGTATAAATGATGACAAAAACATTTATGATTCTCTCTCTCTCTCTCTCTCTCTCTCTCTCTCTCTCTCTCTCTCTCTCTCTCTCTCTCTCTCTCTCTCTCCTCTCTCTTCTTCTCTCTTTCTCTCTCTCTCTCTCTCTCTTCTCTTTCCTCTCTCCCTCCTCCCTCCCCCCTCCTCTCCGTCTCTCCTTCCCTCGCTCCCTCTGTTTTATTGTTTTTCTCCGAGCAACGAAAAAGAATCGGGTCCTCCTTATGGGCTTCGAGACCCGGGTGCGACGCGCTCGGTCTCCGCGCCGCGTGCCCCGGAGGCTTCGTCGCCGTCGCCATAAGTCAAGGCGCCTCGCCCTCTGTTTTGCATTGCTTCCTCCCCTGGTTGGGGCTCGGGATTGTGACCCGGAGTTTCGAGGTTCTGTTGAAATAAGTTTATAGTTGAGGATGGTATTGCGGTGTAAGGAAAGGCTCGTGTTTGTATAAAAGGCTCGGTGTTTTGGAGCGGTTTGGATGAGCGGGAGATGGCCTGGAGAACAGGAACCGTCCGGAGGTTGTGCATGTTTGCTTTGCACTCGTTCGGATTATTCTATTTTTTTCGGAGGTCCTGCCATGCATACGAATGAGTTTGGGTACGACTTATAACATTTATTTTTAGTTCACGCTTCAGGATATAGTATATTAACTGTAGTGATACGTGTGCGTAAAAATCCAGACAGTGCAAGGTTTTATGATGCGTAAAGTTTATTTTACGCTTGTAATCCTTGATTCGGTTGCCCCGTCGCCTTGCCATGTGTGTGTGCGCGTTCGTGTGTGTGTCTGTGTGTTTGCGAGCCAATTCTACACAAACATACATGCGCGCGCGTGCACACACACACACGCACGTTGTTTACATTTCTAACTTTGACAGCTAACTGTGACAGATGTATATCAACGCCAAGAAATTTGTTTTTCTGTCGCCTCGCGAAGAACTGCTCACACGGTTTTTTACCCGAGTGTCCTGTCCATGATCACCTCCTCCCCTCATCCTTTGTTTCTTTGTCTGTTTCTCCTTGTGATAGCAAAGACATTTCCTTGGTCGAGACAAAGACAACTTCACCAGCGATATAAACGCCTGCAAAAGGTCACTCACTCTCACTCGCTGACCCGCTCGGCTCTCGGGGAAGTGGAACAGGAAGATGAATGAAGCGAGAATCATGAACT
>NW_020870800.1:451684-466684 GCF_003789085.1 Penaeus vannamei
TTGGTTGTTGTACGCGTGTTTTTCGTTATTATTGTTTATTATTATTATCATTAGTAGTGGTATTGTTAGTAGTAGTAATAGTAATAGTAGTAGTCATTATAGGCGTATTGACAGTGGTAATTATTAGAATAGCCGTTATTATTGTGATTATTATTTGCATATTAGTTCATGTAAGAACTCTGATCTTTTTATAAGCACATTATAAGCTTCATTTTTCTTTGTTTTATATTCTTCCTATTCTTTAGTTTATTTCCTTTTTGTCTTGTTTTTCCTTCTCTTTGTCTCATTCATTCCATTGTTCTCTTAACAGGTTAGCCGAGTTCCCGCGTGCCGTTCATGCTCACATGGCGAAATTTTTCTTTCATTTTCTTTTTCTTCTTTTTTTCTCGTAACCCTTTGCGCGTCCCAGTCCGCGCCGTGCACTCGCCAACATGATTATCTTTTTATTATTATTGCCATCGTTTATTATTATTTTTATTGCTATTACCATTGTATTATTATTAAAGTTATCATGAGATCATATTCCATCTTTTCAGTTCCTTGTTTCCATTTTCTTTTTCCTTTTTCCATTCCTTTCTCTCAGCTTTATTTCCATGAATCACTTTTTTTTTTCTTTTTTACTCTTCATTTTTTTTCAACCATTTTTCATTTTTGCGAATTTCCTTTTCGCCCAAGGACGACTCCTCAACAGCTTATTTATCTGATGCTCTCCTTTTCCTTTTCCTTTTCATCCTTTTTTCGCACATTTTCTGCCTTTTCGTCTATTTACGCCTCCTCCTCCTCCTCCTCCTCCTCCTCCTTCCCAACAGGCGTGCTGCTTATTTCCCAGTAAACCCTATTTTCTTATCATTCTCTCCGCGTTTCCTCCCCCTCCACTGACTCCTGCCCCTCCCCCCCAGGCGTGCCGCGTGTGCAACACCTTCGGCCAGAACTGCCACGAGGTGACGAAGGAGGTGGGCGAGGGCATCCCGGGGGCGGACTTCGTGTTCTACATCTCGGCGCTGGACACCGAGCGCTGCAAGAGGGGCTACACCGTGGCCTACGCGGCCCACTGCCAGCAGGAGGCGGCGCTCGACAGGTGAGGCCGCGGGGAGCTGGAGGCGTCACGAGAGAGAGAAATTGGTGTTTTTTATCATGAGATATTTTGCTTATGTTTATGTAATGGAAATGAGAAAAAAAATGAATTGAGAATTTAAGCTTGTTTTTTTTTTCTGTGTGATATTTTTTTTCTCTGTATTTTTTTTATTTATTTATTTTTTATGCAATTTGGGTTTAGGCCATGTGACAGGGGGAACTGCATGGGATTAATATTTTTCACGTTTTCCCTCCGTGTGAGAATAAGTCAGGTTGATTTATGTAAGATTAGGTCAGTTTTATTAATGTATTTATTGGTATCATTATTAGTAGTATGTTTTATTAATCTATTTATCATTATTATCATTGATAGTATTAGTAACAGTAGTAGTGCTTGTAGCAGTAATGTTACTATCATCAGCCTGTTATCAATGCTTTAATGTTCATGCTTTAACCATTTCAACCGTGATTGAAACCTTGCGCTGTCCCTCCCCCGCCCTCCTCGCAGACCAATCGCCGGCCATGCCAACCTGTGCCCGGGCTCCATCAGTACAAAGGTGCAGGAGCTGGAGACCCTCATCTCCACCGTCAAGCACGAGATCCTCCACGCGCTGGGCTTCTCCATCTCGCTCTACGCCTTCTACCGGGACGACGACGGAAACCCGCTCACCAACCGGACGGAGAACGGGAAGCCGATGCTGAACGAAGTGTAAGTGGGGGAGAGATCCCGATGAAGTGGATTTTATTGGAGGACGTTTCCTTCTTCTTTCTTTGTAAATTGCGTTTGGGTTTGATGAACGACGTGTGAGTGTGGGAGAGATCTTGAAGTGGATTTCGTTATTTCTTTCCCTCTTTTTTTCTCTCTGAGTGTGGTTTATAATGATTCGTCCCCTTTATTTACTGGAACGATAGATGTACGTGTAAAGGAATTTCGCTTGTGTGATTAGGGATCGATATGACCAAGCTTTCTTAATTTAAGCAAGTGAGACCAAGCTACATTACAGAAATGGCAATGAAAACGTTTTAAACAAAAATGTCACCCTACCTAAAGCTGATGAACTATTTACAGCTACTGCAATCGCCTTCATAAATACTCCAGTCAACCAAGACCAAAACCCTAATTCTGGTTTCATTCATATTGCCACTTTCCAGACTCCAAGCCAGACAGTGGAGTGACCGCGTGATTAAGCGTATTCAAAGACCCAAGTGGCAAGTGCGCGGCGGAGTCACTCTAAAAGAAGTTAATATGGTTGTGACGCCGAGGGTGAGAGAAGAGGTAAGAGCATTGACTGTCACGAGTTGATGGCTTATTTCCATTTCCATGACTTTATTTAATTTTATTTCTCTGTTGATTAATGGCATTTCACGCCACCCTTCCATCGCGGTAAAGTATTCAAGTATTGGCTTAGCGAAGTCGTTTTCCAACTTGTAACCGAAAGATCGGAGGCGAAGGTGGCTAAGTGAACCAGTGTAAGATCAAGTACGTTTGTTTACTCTAATTGTTTATGATAAAGTGTCCCTCTCTCCAAAGGTGCGAAACCACTTCAATTGTCCCGATCTGGAGGGGGCGGAACTGGAAGACCAGGGGCACGAGGGAACAGCTCTCACGCACTGGGAGAAGAGGGTGTTTGAGGTATGGAGTGGAATGTTACATTGTTTTGTTTGATGAAGTGTTGTTACAACAGATGAAAATTAGATTCTGACATAGATATATTATAAGGAAGGTCTAACACATTTTATAATTACTTTTTTCCAAGAAAGACAAAAGGGATGTTATAACCTTTGTAGCAAAATTTGTCATAGGTTACCCCCAATTTACCCTCTGCAGAATGAAGCAATGACAGGCACACACACTCAGAATCCAGTCTATTCAAGAATCACACTGGCCCTGATGGAAGACACGGGATGGTATAGAGCAAACTACCATCTTGCGCAGCCTCTCAAGTGGGGGCGGCACCTTGGCTGTACATTTGCAATGAGTAGCTGCAAAGAATACATGGAAGAACAAACTAAGAAGTGGGTTGATTTTTTTCAATTCTTTTCTTTTTGTTTTTGTTTTGAGAATGTTATATGGTACATGTGAATGTTTGTGTCTGTGCCTGCGTGTTAATGGCATGTCAGTGAAAACTTCAATTGTAAGTCAAAGACTTTGGTTTTACAATCTTAAAAATATATTTCATGTTATTATAATATGTACTTGACAATTCTATTGATTTGAGTAAAGGTTAGATTTTAAATAGTATATTTTTTTCTCAAACAGGGGGAAAAGCATACATCCTTTTTGCAACAAAGTCAAAAGGGATCCACTGGAGACAGATTGTACTGAAGACAGAAGCTCAGTTGCTTTATGCAACTTGATAGAACATAAAAATCAGTTACCACCACATTATCAGGTTAGTAATAACTAAAGAATTTCAAGACTTATTTTAAGCACAGTTAACTTTTAGTTCTAATTATTCAATTGAATGTTTCTGTATCATCACTTGAAAGTCATCCAATGATAAGGCTATATGATTCATTCTTAAAAGATTTTCTAAGAATTATTTATATGAAAAATTGCAAGTATTATTGCAGTTATCATTTCAAAGTAGTGAATCAAGTAATAAAAGTAACTTTTCCTGTATGATCCCAAGAACTTTGGTGCAATCCCACACGTGTCCTTGCATAAAGTGGGTCATTTTGGAGGCTCAGTGGCTTTGGCTGACTACTGCCCTTACATCCAAGAGTTCACCTGGAAGAGTAAGGACGTTATTATCCGAGGATCTCACTGCCAGTTTGGTGAAAACAGTCCAGGTTTGTGCTCAAAAATGAGTTGTCTAGTATGTCTATGAGAATAAAGGGACTGAATGATCTGTAAGACTAATTGCGAAGATTATCATGTTCTTTAAGATATGATTTTGTAGGGCTGTTATTTTTGTCTATGCTCCAATACCACCATTTACAGAATGAATTTAGTAACATTTCATTATTTTGATTTCCAGATCCAGAGAGAAACTTTGCTTTAGAGTCTTACACAAGGGATAGTAAATGTTTCAACCAGCAGAAAGAATGGACAGAACGGAAGTGTTACAGCATACGTCAGTGGCAGCACTGGGGTTCTGGTTGCTATCAGTACATGTGCGTTGATGGCAGATTACACATCATCGTTGCAAATCATACTTACACATGCTATCATGCAAATCAGGTACGTTGTGTAGCTGAACCTCAATTTATTCCTCTGACAGCTACTGTATTCAACATTGTTTACTTTTATTAAATAACTTTTGTTTTTGTTTTGCTAAATAATATGAGCCATACTGCATTACAAAATAATATTTCATAAAATTTTAGAATTGAATGGAAAACTATTTAAATGGATTGCTCAAAACACACATTGTTTAAAAGGTACAACAAATGCATTACTCTATAATTTCAGGTGATAACAATATCTATCTTCCAAAATGATTGGCTACATGAAGGTGCCATCATCTGTCCTCCATGTGAAGAAATTTGTGAGGTAAAAAAAAAATTGTAGTTCATTTATGAAGGATATTTGTAAGGCAGTCTTTCACACTCAAGAGAATCTTTCACATTCTCAGTGACATCATTTTCTTTTTTTTTTCAGAAATATATATAGATAAATAACATGAATTTTGTACTACAAATTTTTTTCCATTTTGCAGGAGGAAGACATGGTCTGCAAGAGAGGGACGGAGCCACCCCCTTCAGCTGATTATTATCGAGATCAGCTCTTATGCAAAGGCACTAACTTGCAAGTCCTACAGTCATTAATAGTACTTCCTATTTTGTGTCAAATGTTCCAAATGTACATTTATTATTCATTGAGATTCTGACCATAGATCCAGTAGTATATTGTATCTATTTTTTTCCATTCATTCCTTTTAAACCACTTCATATATCATGTCATAACTGTTAAAACCATTAGGTTTAGTATCTTTGATATGTATATACAATATAGCATATTGTACTTCCATTGTTAGTAAAAAGAAAAAAAAAGTAATTGTGATTTATAATGTACTGTTTCATGTGGACATGAGAAAGCTTAGAATGAAGTCTAGTGCTAGAACAGGTGATAGATATTCTAGCAGTTGGAAAGTTATGAGTGAGTTGCAGAAGAAGCAATTGGTCAGGCAGTATTATTTCATTTCACTTTAGAATGATTCTCATGAAATGTTTGATATCATCTTTTATATGGGATCACTCTTATTCACTGTAGTGTTAATGTTATCATCTTTATTTCTCACATTCCCACAATATTTTTGCATATCCTCATCATTCCATCCATTTTGAAAGTAGTGCATTACATTTGTAAAAATGCCATTCTTTTAGCCCTTTTAATTTCACTTCTCATTTTCATTCACTGTTTAGTGGTTTTCTTGCCATTAGGAAGTGATTTATTTTTTTGTAAATATATCACTATTTTGAATGCTTTAGATTTTGAGGTTATACCTGTTTTTCTTCTTTTAACATCAGCAAATCCTATGGATTTGCTTATGCATTAGGTCTATGTAACAAATAAAATTATTTGGTAAATGAAATCCAGATGTATCATCATGTAACTTCATAAGGTCATGAAAAAGGGGAAATCAGAGGCAATGTTAAGAGGCTCAATAGAGAGTGAAGTGGTCATATCTATCTCAACACGTAGGAAATCAACTTTGCAAACTTAGAAATGTTGTGCTGATCTGTACATATTAGGAGCCTGCAACCTGATGCTGGTGCCTGAAAAAGGAACAGTTATTGTACGCTGTGATAATTATTAGGTGATAATGTAGTCTGCAGATTTCCTTTAAATTGTAGACAGCTATGCACAAGAATTTTTTGTGCATCAGAATACCTCACAAATGTACAATAGAGGTTTTGGAAGAGAACTGATTTGCTTGAGCGCAAAGTGTTATATACTGAAGTGGTATATATAGCAGCTGGTCTGGTTTAATTGACTAAGTAACAGACACAAAACCCTAAAACATATGCTCAACTGTTACTTTTACTGTTCTGTTGCAAACCAGATCTTTAAAGTGAAGCTGTTATATTTTTCTCACATGAGGTTGTCGCACATTACTTCATGCCTGTTACCATATTGATGTGGCCTCTTTGAATTCCTAGTGCTATTGAAATGATACTGAAAAAGTCACACAGATATGTGATATGCATTCACTATATAATTAATGGTTTTTTTATATGTATTTTTAATTGTCTGTGATAATTATGTAAAAATCTTGTAATTTTTCTTACAAGATGGAGGGACTATGAATAGAAAAATAGTTAAATAAATCATTGATCATTATCTTTCCTACAATATCAGTCTTCATTTTCTCCATGTTAACAATACTTATGAAAGCAGTGGTTTGGTTCTAAAATAAATTTAATGAAATATTAAATTCATAGTCATGGCATATAGAAAAAAATCTGTCACTTCCAAGAGAAAAAAATAGCTTTTTTGTTTACAAAGAAAATCCACAGACCAAAATATACACAAATATTCTCTTCTCAGTTAAATTTATTCCTTCACTTTCCTACTTTGCTACTTCATTAATGATTTGAAGAAATTCTCAAAGTATTATCTGAATTTGAATAAGGGCAATTACTAATCACATTACTTTTTAATGTAATGTAATTTTTTCCTTGACAAGAATTTAGCCTACATTTTTTGTTAAAGCAGCAAGACAATCACAAAAGCTTATGATAAAGTAGAGTGCTATGTTAAATATAAAGGTAAGGATCATGAACATATTAGTAGTTTTGAAAATATCATCATGTGAAGATATGCCTAAAAAATATACTCCTTTTTTTTAGAAGTCATAATGAAGATTGTTTATTCCATAGATAATTTACATTATTACATCCTACTCATATTAATAACTGATAAGTTTTGATGTTGTATATTCTTGACTTGCTTTCCAAGTTGAAAATATTAAGTAAACTACTGTACACTCATGCATTTCATTGAATATTCATTATTGTGAGCTTTGTGTGGTCAAATAATTAATTTAAGAATGAGCTGCATAACAGTTTGCCAAATTTTTATTAAAGGGCTTTACAAGTGTCATGAGAGTATAAAATAGGAACGAGAAAATAGAAGGTTTACATTATTTTAGAACATATATTTTTAAAGCAGTTACTGGTGATAAATGGAAAATGAAAGCCAGAGATAAAACTGTGAAGATGAATTTTTAGGAAGTCTCAGGGTTGAACTCTTTGTGTGTTATCATGACATTTCCTTGATAATGATAGTGCTGTTTTATCAATGCCTTTGTCTTGTCATTATTGATTCCTATTATTAGTGAAATTATTTAGAAAAGTTTTACAAATATTTTTTTCTTATATATACCTGAAAAGCACATTCACTGGAAAAAATAATGATCAGATGCAAATACTGGCACTGGTGAGGTTATAGACATTTTAATTTTGATATGATTCCAGATTGTATCACATTACCTTTCCAGATTTATGAAAAATGGTATGAAGATAAAATTATGTTCAACTTTGGGTTCATATATGAATAATCAACAAAATTCATGAACTGCTGTATGTTCACCACTAGGACTCATTTGCCCTAGAGAGAGTATGAAGAAGGCTAAAACTAGTCTGAAATTATCTCTGAAAAGCATCCTGTCCTTCAGTGGAACATCCTCCTCCCTGCTCTGCCACATTCAGGTTATTTAGACATAGGTTTAGTGGGGAATCACAGAATGAAGAATACTGTGATTCTTCCACACATGTTTTATGAGGAATCACACTCTACTTATCCAACATATGTCTGGGATTCTGCTCAAAGGATTTATGGAGAATCATGCATGACTTACTACATCCAAAATTTGATATTCCTGGAAGACTTTGAGAAGAACCACAGATTACTTACATTACATACTGCTGTGATTTTTTTCCTCTTATATTTTAAGGGGAATCACAGACTCCCTACACACTACTGTGATCTTCCTCATGGGTTTTAAAGGGAATCACTTCCATACTCCTGTGATTTCCCCAAAGTATTTTTAAAATCCAATTTATGAAATATAGGTAATAATTATTTAGTGCAGTATTAGTGTTATTGTCAATTTTTGTATTTTGTTGTATATGTGCAATTACTATCATGGAAAGTAATGTGATGTGATACATCATTTTAAGTTTTATGCTGTTAGTCCATAAAAGCTACAGAAAGTTTGTGATATACATGAGGACATACTGTGTCTTCTTCCCTGTTCTTTGTCCTCATATTTTTTGTTAGCTCAAAGCCTTAAAATCTTATATTTTAAGCTACTATAAACAACAGTTTGATACAGTAATTGTATGATCTTTTTGTATTTAGTGTCCCACCCATGCAATCAATGTTTGCCATCCCACAGCATTAACTTGATAATTACAGTAAAACCTTTTTGTCTCCTGTTATCCAGTGTCTTTATTTATAAATTAAAGTTTTGCTAGTAGAATAAAGATAACCAAAAAAAGAATGAAATACACTTTATTGGAAAACTATTTACATAAAAACCTCAGTGTCAAATGCAGTTCTGTGTACATGTTTTAGGCTTTGTTTTTATTCATAGAAAAGACATATGATTTGTATGTTTTGTATATATTGTTTGTATTTATATGTATGTATATGTATTAGTCTTTGTATATATTTTGTAAGTACTTACTGTGTTCAGGAACTGTAAAGGTTGTATATAAACTGATGAGGTAACAGTGTGTTTTTATTAGTAACCCTTTTTATCTAGAAAAAAAGAAAATTGTATAAGCATATCTTGTTTCCATTTTGAACTAAGGATAATGGCTACTTTATAAAAATTCAATTATTCAGCTACAACAGAAAAATGTCCAGAGTGTAGAGATTCTGTCATCATTTACACAGGAGGTAGTCATTCTATCTATATCTATCTATCTATATATATATATATATCTATATTTATCTGTCTATAACTATCTATCTATATTTATCTATCTATAACTATCTATCTTTATTTATCTATCTATAACTATCTATCTATATTTATCTATCTATAACTATCTATCTATCTATCTCTATCTATATCTCTATTCATCTATATCTCTATCTATCCATCTATCTATATCTATCTATCTCTATCTCTTTCTAGCTATCTATCCATCTATCTCTTTCTAGCTATCTATCCATCTATCTCTATTTATCTATCTATATCTACATCTATCTCTATCTATCTATCTATCTATCTATCTTATCTCTCTCTATCTATCTATATCTCTATCTGTCTATCTCTATCTCTATCTCTATCTATCTATCTATATATATACAGTATATCTATTTCTATAACTATCTATCTATATATCTATCTATATATCTATCTTGCTACACCTGTCTATCTCTATCTATCTATCTTTATCCCTCTCCCTCTCTCTCTCCCTCTCTCTCTCTCTCTCTCTCTCTCTCTCTCTCTCTCTCTCTCTCTCTCTCTCTCTCTCTCTCTCTCTCTCTCTCTCTCTCTCTCTCTCTCTCTCTCTCTCTCTCTCTCTCTCTCTCTCTCTCTCTCATCTCTCTCTCATCTCTCTCATCTCTATCTCATCTCTATCTCATCTCTATCTCTCTCTCTATCTCTCTATCTCTATCTCTATCTCTATCTATCTCTATCTCTCTCTCTCATCTCTCTCTCATCTCTATCTCATCTCTATCTGTATCTCTATCTCTATCTCTTTCTCTCTCTCTATTCTTCTATCTATTTCAATTGATTTATCTATTTCTTTCTATCTATCTATCTATCTATCTATCTATCTATCTATCTATCTATCTATCTATCTATCTACTATCTATCTATCACTATCTATCTATCTCCATATATCGATCTATCTCTATCTCTACTTATCTATCTCTATAGACCGGTCGGTCGGTCGGTCGATCTATTTATATCTATCTATAGATCTATCTCTATCTATCTATCTCCACATATCTATCTATCTCTATCTCTACCTATCTATCTATATCTATTTAGAATCTATCTATCTATCTATATCATTATCTCTATCTATATAATTATCTCTATCGGTCGGTCGGTCGGTCGGTCGGTCCATCTGTCTCTCTCTCTCTCTCTCTATCTCTCTCTCTTTCTCTATCTCTATCTCTATCTCTATCTCTCGCTCTCTCTCTCTCTCTCTTTCTCTTTCTCTCTCTCTCTCTCTCTCTCTCTATTCGTCTATCCATCTCAATTTATTTATCTATCTATCTATTTATTTCCACCTATCTATCACTATCTATTTATTTCTATCTATCTATCACTATCTATCTATCTCCACATATCTATCTATCTCTATCTCTACCTATCTATCTATATCTATCTCTATCTATCTATATCTATTTAGAATCTATCTATCTATCTATATCATTATCTCTATCTATATAATTATCTCTATCTACATATCTATCTCTATCTATATATCTAACTCTCTATATATCTATATCTATCTTTATCTATCTATAAACTATCTATATATCTATATATCTATCTATATCTATATATCTATCTATATCTATCTATCACTATCTATCTATCTCTATCTATCACTATCTATCTATCTATCTCTATCTATCACTATCTATCTATCTATCTATCTATCTATCACTATCTATCTATCTCTATCTATCTATCTATCTCTATCTATCTATATCTATCTATCTCTATCTATCTTTCTATATCTATCTATCTATCTCTATTTATCTTTATCTATCTATCAATCTCTGTCTATATATAACTATGCCTATACATCTCTATCCATCTATCAGACAGTCTCTCTCTGTCTGTATTTAACTCTATCTATCTATATATCTCTATCTATTTATATATACCTCTATATATATACCACTTATCTATCTCTACCTATCTATCTATCTTTATCTCTCTATCTATATATCTATCTCAATCTATCACTATCAATTTATTGGCAGTGAACTTTTTCTTTAATGTAAAAGATATGGTCTCACCAGGACAATTTGAAGTCAAATATAACGTCAAGGACTTTGCCAGAGGAACGCTATTGAAGTGAAGTGAATGGCTGACTGTCATAGTCTTCTCTCTAGTCACACCTGGTGTCAATGTAAAGTGACTACTGTGTGAGAGGCTATGATTTTTCTCCATACCTGGAATGTCTAAGAACCCTGCTGTCAGAAACTTGACCCCTTGTGTGACAATGTGAGTCTGGGACTGGTGAAAATAGGTACTAGAAAAGGCTGCTGTGTGGCTTGACATTTATGTGTGCTCCATGGACTGAGGGAGGAGACTGTGTGACATACGTTTCTCCTCCCTGTGGCTGTGCGGGCTTGAACATTTGCTTGGTCACCATGCCTGAGAACTGGAATCTCACACTGGTTAGGTTAGGGCTTGAGGATGAGAAATTGGGTCTCTAGCCACCCGTCTATCCCCATCCTGGTCTCATCCAGAGGGAAATCCTGGACGCTGAGCCAAATTTCCCTCACCTCAGGACTCTTAGCCCTCCATGGAACGTCCTTGAGTGAACATGGGAGTTTAACCATGGAGGGAGGGTCCCAAAAGATGCACTTTGAACTAAGCCCAAGATATCCTTGGACCTCACTTACCCCCCGCTACCATCCACTGATAAATCAGCTTGGAGTGACTTCACACTCTCCCCGAGACCATGAGGGGGGCTGGAACCAGACTACACCAGACCTTAAGCCAAGGGTAAGGATGATACTACAAAATAGGACTGGTTAGCAGCTAGATGACTATCTACATGCTGTTCTACCTTGCCATACACTATATCAAATAAGGATGTATGCTGTTGGGTTTTAGAAAATCCAAAAACTCTGAAATGTCATTGAAATGTTTGCTCATCTCTACAGGAACCACGCAAGTAGGCAAGGAAAATTGAGAGATGGAGTCCTTTGGTCCCATCGAGCAGGACTGAATCATATCCCTGAAACCCCTAGTGAATATGAGGTTAACTTATCAACGGAGTGTGAGGCTTTCCATTAGAATGCGCAGTCTCCTTTTCTTTGTAAAGCCTGCTGGTACTCAAAGGCACTATGAACCATCTTGGAGCACCTACTTTTAACAGTACAAATACCAATACATACAGAATGAAGATCATTGAAGGAACTATCAAAAGCTTGCCTGCAACCTGAAACCATGCAGATTCTCCTGATAGCACGTAGATCTGTAGATGAAGAAAACTTGTTGAAGTCGGTTCGTGTGTCACCTCCAGCTCATAGGTCATTTAAAACTGCAGGAGACAGGAAAGGCTTCAAAGACCACCTTCCTGCTCTGATGGAGCCTCTGCAATAATCATTTGCACATCTTTCAGTTCAGCAAAGTCAACTATGACAAAATAATGGAAAACTGCTGGGTAAAGCATTAGAGCACTGCTACGAAGAACCACGCCTTCCAGTGTCTAAATAATTAATAAAGGATGAGCACATTGCACAGGAAAGCAGGATTGCCAACACAATGGAATTTGATTTCAAATTGTTAAATGTGGGAATGTAGATGCAGTTGGGTAGTTTGATCATCGTTAATGCTAGTAAAAGAAACTTGTTGCATGTGAAACAACAATACATTTCATAAACCCAGCCAGGTTTGTTTATAGTCAGACATGGTAGTTAAAGAGAAAAGGAAAAAATAGGTATTAGGAAAGCTACATGTTATATGGCAATAAGGATATATCTGTTTATCTTTGATGGAATATTGCTGTATGGATATACTTTGCAACAACCCTCTCTGACAAGAACTAAGACCTCAGTCTTTACCAGTCTCTGTACTACTTGCTTAAATGATTGTCAACTAAAATCATTTGTTCTACAAAAATTACCCATCTACTAAAGCTAGGTTGACGGTTGCAAAGTTTTGCATGCAATCCCTATGCATACTCAGGAGGGATATTCTATTGGCTTTGTCTTATGTTGTAGTCTATTACTATCTACAATCATGATATACTTTGTCGTGTTACTCTTAGCAGTGATGAGTAGTAGTTGATACATATTCACAGTCCCCCAGTTACCACATGGGATAATGTGTCTAGTCCCTTCTGTACATGGAGATTTATATGGACATATCTCTTCAGGTCCAGTGTGTTTGGTTGACCTGTTCCATGTTCAATTAGTTTAGGGGTTGTTGGAGAAGTTGAACAGCGAAAGACAATCAGCATGCATTTTTCGACAGGTCTCAAGTTCAAGAGCTTGGTCAGGTCTCCACTTTTTTTTTCTGATGTTCTAAGAGGTACTGTATTTATCATTGTATAAGACTTTCTGTAGTGATGTCATCATCACATACCCCTCTATATTTGGACATGTTCTCTACTATTTCCATACTAAGTCAAGATTGATGAGTTAAACTGGAAGGTTAGGTGTTGTATCTTCTATCTTTCATGGGACCAGTACTGCGAATGTCAGTCACCACTTCACACTACCTCTTCTCCAATTTGTGTCATAATTTTTGCACACCACAGACTACTTCATCATCTGGGGCTCCAATCAAACCTCTCAATTAAGTGCTGGATGCTAGCTGAGCTCCATTTGGTTATGCCACATCATATGAGTGCACCCTCTGTGGTTCTGCTGCCTCTGTGCCTCAAGCCTACCATTGACTACCTTTTTTGACTTTGACTTTGACACATTGAGGCAAAAGAAAAATTACATCTCAAAAGGATGAGGTAACTTAGGTTATCCTCACCCTAACTTAATAAGTCCCTGTGCGATATAATAATATTTAAAAATAAATATAACACTTAAATTATAAAGAATTACAAAAATTACAAGAATTCAGAGTCATATGCCTGCGCAATATATAATTATAATCCTGGAGAAGAGATGAATCAATTGAGAGGAATGATTGTTTCAAGAGAATGATGCCTAACATACGCCAGTCATCAACAGCAAAGTAGGAGACACTACAGTCTCAGCAGGAGTAACAGCCTACATACCTATGCATATTTGCGAGGTATGTTTATGATATTGGTGTAAATTGCCTGTACCTCTTCAAAATCTTGAATACCAGACTGTTCCTAACCATCCATACAGCCTGTTCAGGTAAACCTGTTATCTCTGCATTTCTGTGTTTGAAGCATAGGACACTGTAATATATAATGCATCAATGTATGTGATCTAGGTAAACTACACACCCTGCATTCTTTTTCTTTCTCGCTTGCTGGAATGCCTACCTCCCAATAGTATTTATATCCGTCTGATCCTCATGTACACACTGTCTTTACATTTTCTCTTGCCCTTCCCATAAGCAAAGTCTGTGTTCATCGCTAGATGCATATAGTGTCTCAGAGTTTAGCTTTTCCAAATCACTCAGCCCTTCCTTCTTTGTCATAGTCCAACTGTATCCTCTTGATATAGCTCTTTGCCTGTTTAAGAGTCTGCATGCACTGAATGTCTACCTCATGCTTCCTGATCCCCCCCTTGGCATTCTCATCAACAGTTTCATTGAAGGTGACACCTACATGCGAAGGGATCCACACAAATGTAATCACACGCCCCTGACCTCACAACCTATGAACTATCAAACGACACTCACCAACTATGTGGCCAAACACAGGGTTCTTGCTGTTAAGTGAGTCTAGTGCTCCCCTGCTGTCCACAAAGAAGTAAGAATCCTTATTAATGATTTCAATGTTTAAGTGCCATCAGTATTGCCCATAGTTCAGCTTGTGTTGAAGATATGTGATTACTCAGTCTCAGTTCATGTGCTCTTGAACAATGTGGCCACTATGCTGTCTCTACATGCACGTCTTTAATTATCCCCAAATACGCTCCTACACATATCTGAGTAAATCTTCTTGATGATGCAGAACTGCAATTTCTGGTTAAGTATTCTTCTCTGGTTGGGACTAAGAACTGAAGGGCATACACAGTCTTAACAAGCATCTACATCAGTGAAGTGGGTATTAAATCCAAAATTTTCTTGGTCTAATTAGGAGGTCCAAGACTTCACACGTCAATCAGTC
>NW_020870800.1:474184-476684 GCF_003789085.1 Penaeus vannamei
CTCTCAATCCTGATATTCACAAGTATATAATTTCACTAACTTTGCAGTTTTAACATGTCTAAAAAGTCATAGATTAATATTTCAATATCGTAATGCCTAGAAAGCATTACCTATTCGCTTATAAAATGCACTACTACATACATAAATATTATATCAATAATAAATAAGAATATCAGTATACATACATGGCACCAGTCCATGTAAACTTTAGAATATCAACCTCCTTACTCTGACATACCCCCAAAAAGACATAGGATTCACAATCAATCTGGAGGGTATTGTTGGTCCAATATCCCATAGGAAGTTGAAAAAAATCCCATAATTTCATTAGTTATCTCCCTGGACCAATAATCCCTCCAAGATGATACACTAGATTTAGGTGGGAGGTCACCCCAGACCAATAGTAGGTGACAGGAAACTGGCTTACTGCTGTGATGCTTTTGGAGGTTATTATGAGATGCAAGGGGTTTAGTGTATTGCAGTTCTCTTAAGCAAAGACTGTAGCTGCTATATGCTTTTGTAACTACCTTGATCATAAGAAATACTTAAAAATCACTGTAATCAGCCCTGATACCTGGCTCCAGTAGTAGGGAAATACAGATATCAAATGAAAGAAATCCTCTCAAAATAATAAAAATCAAATAAATAACATTCATAAAATGCTTGTGCTTCAGTTTGGGTCTCACTGGAATCTCTGAAGCATGGAAAACATTTGTTCTATACATTTTGTACATGCTAATACTAATAGTAGATCTTGCAGAAGCACCAAAAGCTCAACAGTCTAAATCAATGTTACTGATTTTCCAGAGAGGGAAACAATCTCCAGATATACTTCTTAAGAATCTTTTTCTCACTGACATAAAAATATATTCAGCATTTTATACATATTTATGATTTAAGGAAGTACTCACTAAAGTGACCTTGATCATTGTGCCCTTGAAATTTGGACGGGACAAGCAGGATCTCCAACCCCATGTTGCTGCTAACCTTAGTCCTTCCAAGGCTATTATCCTCCTGAGTTAATTGCAGGAAACATGTATTTGTGTTTGCTTCCACTCATATTCAAACATGAGAATTTGATAAAGTGATCTTGTAACTTAATCTTCTTCAGCCTCTCCATCTGTGGCAGCCACAGGCTTCATGCTTTCACTGGGGACCATATAACCCACTGGAGTTGGACTACCTCCTGTTGATGAAAAGGTATTAGTAAGTAACCACTCTTGACTTTGACCTTTCATTCCCTAATAATTCTGATAAGTAAAATTAGTTCCTATATCCCTAGAAATGACATTCCAAAATCCTTAAGAAAACTGTAATCTGAACCCCATTAAAATAATGACACTTGAAATCTGGTTTACAAAATATTCACATAATAGTTTCCTGAATTCACTTCTTGAAGTGGGGAAATTTAGCTTACTTACCAGCTGATGCTGACTGCGGTCTTAGCCTCTTCAGAAGGATCTGCAGGATAATGTGGAGAACAGCAAAGAGCAAGTTGAATATTCCCGTATAGAGGAAGGTTCTTGAGCCACCTACAGTGAAAAAAAGTGACCCTCCCACAAAGCCACCAACTGCAATGCCTGCAAACATAAGAAGATGTATATACACATCTGAAATGTAACAAAATATAACCAAATAAAAAATATCAAATTAGTAAAGCATGCATCATAAAGATATGGCTGAGAGATACAATAACTGCATATGCAGAACAGACAAACACACAAATACAAATACAAAAACAACTAAAAACACACACATTTACACATGAACCCACACATGCATGCATGCACGCACACACACATACACACACACACACTAATTCCATACAAAGGTCAAGGCAGTATTCTACTGAAAGGTCTCAAAACAATTTTTCTTCTATAATCTGAGTCTTACCAATGCCTTCAAATGCAGCTCCCACAATACCCTGCATTGTTGCTTCTGTGCCACTGGGAGCAACTTGGCTGGCATAAGAAGTCATGGTCGCATAGAAAATTCCGAAGGTGAAGCCATTAAGTAGTTCAATGGGAAGGAAAACCCATGGATTGACAATGGTATAGTACAGGATGTATCGAATACCAAACATCCCAATCACTAAGGACATGGCATGGACGTGACCCAACTTCTTGATGAACCAGCCAGAGATGAAGAAGAAAGGCAACTCTCCACCAAAGCACTGGACACCCATGATGAGTCCCTGGAGTAACTTCATGGCTTGGAAATGACAGTCCCACTCAAAGGCAACATCCTCAACCAGCATAAGCTATAAGCTATAAATAATAATAATAATAATGCTGATAATAACAATAATAATGATAATAATAATAATAATAATAATAAAATTAATAACAAAAATAATGATAATAACAAAATCTTTAAATATCTCATGAAAATAATTGCTGTGAGATTTAATTAGATCTGAAACAATAAGCTTTTTTGTATTGTCCAATCTACTGGCAAAGAAAAAAATTTTATCAACAAAAAATGCACTTGTCTGCTTATG
>NW_020870800.1:499571-502071 GCF_003789085.1 Penaeus vannamei
CCTCTTACGAAAGGATGGCAGTTTGGTGTTTTATCTGCGTGTGTCTTCGCTTGTGTGTGTGTTTTGTGTTTACGTGTGTGTCTGTGTCTTTTAAGGGGAGGGAGGAAAGAAGAGGGAGGGAGAGGGGGAGTGAAGGAGAGGGAAGAGAAGAGAGAGAGAGAAGAAGAGAGAGAGAGAGAGAGAGAGAGACGAGAGACAGGAGAGAGAGAGATCGAGAGGAGAGAAGAGAGAGAGAGAGAGAGAGACAGAGAGAGAGAGAGAGAGAGAGAGAGAGAGAGAGAGAGAGAGAGAGAGAGAAGAGAGAGAGAGAGACAGACAGAGAGAGACAGAGACAGAGACAAAGGCCGATATCTATATATATATACATATTTATCTACATATATAATATATATATATTATATATATATATATATATATATAATATATAATTATATATATATATATATATATATATATATATATATATATATATATATATTATATATATATACAGAAAGAGAGAGAGAAAGAGAGAGAGAGAGATAGGAGAGCGCGAGCCCAGGAGCGAGAGAAAGGGACATGGCGCACACAAATACGTATTTCTTCGTCCCAGCATCCTTACGTATCCACATACACATACAACCACATTTAAACTTTAACACTACGACCTGCCTCTCTCTCTTCCCCCCCCCCCCCACCAACGTGCTCACCAACAGACTAACATTTCAACAAAATTTGATTTTCCAATTTTAACAACTAACCAACAACAGCCTATTATCATCACTATTTATCATTATTATTTATCGCTATTAGTAGTAGTATTAGTAGTAATAGTATCATTATTATTGTTGTTCACATTGTTATTGTTACTGTCATTATCATTATTATCTTTATCATTAGAATGATCAGTACTGCTACTACTATTATTATCATTATCATTATTATTATCATTATTATTATTACCATTACTATTATCATTATTATTGTTATTAATATTGTCATAATTTTTATCATTATTATCATTATTATCATTATTATTATCATCATTATCATTATTATTAGTATTGCTGCTATCATTATCTTTATCATTATCATGATAACAATAATTATCATTATCAATCATTCTTATTCTTATTATCATCATCATCATAAATATCTCACTTTATTATAACTACCGTCATTAAAGTATTTTAATAATTAGAACAGCCCTCCAACCTCGCCCCCCCTCCCACCCCGGCAGCACCCAGTGACCCCCCCCCCCACCCCCGCCCCCCCGCCCCCCCCCCCAGCCCCCGCCCCCGCACCCGGTTAAGCGCCACCGGAAATTAGTTAAAATGGCGACGCTTTTTTCGTACCACTTTGGCTTGGTCGGCTCAGGTCAGCTCGTGTTGGTGTTCATTTGTTCAGATCGGTTTGTGGATGTTTTAATTTTCATTCTATTTATTTAAATATTTATCTATTTTGGTTGATTTATTTTTCGTTTTTTTTTTTTTTTTTTGTACGTTGATTTATTTTTGTAATTGTTTATCTGTTATATAATTTTTGGTCTATTTTGTAATTTTTTCTTTTATTTTGCGGCTTGTTCATGTTCTGTAATTTGTTCTTTTATTTTGTAATCTGTTTATCTGTTTGGTATACTGCTCGTTTATTTTGCAATTTGTTTGTCTATTTTATTGTCTATTGCTTTGATTTGTTCAATCATGGTGTGATTTGATTACTTGCATTAATTTGTTCATGTAAAGTTATAAGTTTACTTTGTAATTTGTTCATTCATATTTATGTTGTTAATTAATTTGTATAATATACTAGTTTCTTATGCAATTTGTTCACTAACCGTAAATTGTTACTTTCCTGTGTCCTTCTATCTGTTCATTTTAATTCCTTTTTTCTAAAATTTATTGTTTACGTTACTATAAATTTGTCTGTGTTTTTTTTCTTTGGCATGACCAGTTTCATTTCTGTTTATTTTCTTTTGTTTATTTATTCCTTTAATACCTTATTTACTTCTTTATCTTTATTTTTATTTTTCTTTATCCAACTTCCTTTCTTTATGCACTTCCTTTAAATATTCAGTTTTTTTTTTCGATTTTAATATTACATTTCGTTTTATTTTATGCTTTATGTAACCTCTTCATTTTTTATTTTATTTTAGGATTTGGTCAATTCATTTAATTCCGGCTATTTCACTTATTCCTTGGTTGTTTAATTCCCTATTACCTCATAAATTGCGCAATAGGGTTCCGACAGTCATTAAAAAAAGTCTAAAAAATAATCTTAACTGCTTTAGAATGAAAGATTGCATAGAAAGTATAGGAAAACCCGTTTAGATCTTTTATTTACCTTAGTTCAGGCATGGCGGTGGTGTAGTTGTCTGAGTTGCCAAACGGTCATTTCAAGATATATGGGAGAGAAATATAGGCCGTCAAGTTTAAAAAGATTTCATATTATGTGATGTTAGTCGTAGTTACACGCTATTCACTGTTAGAAAATGATTGCATGGAAAATAAATGAAAAACAAATA
>NW_020870800.1:515707-523129 GCF_003789085.1 Penaeus vannamei
CCTTGAAAAGAAAAAAAAAAAACACATCAGCAACGCGTCACAACATCAATCCATTTGAATATCCACAGCATTAAAATACCCGCCCATTATCCCGCCCATTTATGAGGCCAAGATTCTATGCGGGCGGCGAGAGAGGCGATCAGACGACCCCGCTCTCATGTGTGAGAAGAGAGGGAAATAAAGAAGGGAGGGGGGAGGGGGGAGGTGTGTTTGTTTGTTTGTTTGTGTGTGTGTTTTTTTTTTTTTTTTTTTTTTTTTTTTTTTGGTTCGGTTTTTTGGGATTTTTTTCTTTTGTCCTGTCTTTTTCTTTTTTTCTGTGTCTTCCTCTTCTTCTTTCCGTCTCTTTCTCTCTCTTTTCCGTCTCTTTCTCTCTCTCTCTTTCGTCTTCTCTTCTGTTCTTCTCTCTCTCTCTCTCTCTCTCTCTCTCTCTCTCTCTCTCCTCTCTCTCTCTCTCTCTCTCTCTCTCTCTCTCTCTCTCTCTCTCTCTCTCTCTCTCTCTCTCCCCTTCTCTCTCTCAACCATTGCAACATCAAAATTTTATGCACTCGCAACCCGAGGAAAAGAGGAATGAAGTGTTTACATCGCATTGCACGCGGCTAGGGGGGGGGGGGGAAGAGGGGGGGGATGGGGAGGGAGGGGAGAGGGGGGGAGGGGGGCAAGGGAAAGCGGATGCCCCATAAAAGCTGTCTTCAAAAGCCCACTTAGAAATACTTAGAAAATACTTTGCCTTTCTCTCTCTCTCTCTCTCTCTCTTTCTCTTTCTCTTTCTCTTTCTCTCTCTCTCTCTCTCTCCTTTCTCTCTCTCTCTCTCTCTCTCTCTCTCTCTCTCTCTGTCTCCCTACCGCCTCGGACACAAGCGCCCCTCCACTTCCCTCCAACGCATGCCCTCCCTTCCCCCCCCATCCCCAATCGCCCCCAATCCCCACCACCTTCCCTTACCCCCTATAACCCCATACTCCCCCAACCACAACCGTCCCCTACATTCCCCTATCCCAACCATCCTCAACCCCCCCATATCTCTTCCCCCCTCCTTCCCCTTCCTACCCCACCTCGTACCCTCACGATCCGTCAAATGCCCCATGACGAGCCTTGCCCTTGCCAGAGATGCCAGCTATGCCCGCCACTCGGAGCAAGTCAACCCCCTACCCCCCCCTACCTCCCCTGCCCACCCATGCCCTGCTACCCACCCCCTAGAGGAGGGTATGTCATAGATAATGCGTGTCGCCCCACCTCTCTGCTTGCCTTCCTGGCTCGCGTTGGGGGAACTGGTCTTTAAAGTGGGGTAGGGGGGAAGGGGAAGGGGGAAGGGGAAAGGGGGAAGGGAGAGGGGGAGGAGGAGGTGGAAGAAAGGAAAGGAGGAGGAGGAGAGAGGAAGAGGAGGAGAGAGGAAGAAGGGAAAGGAGGAATAGGAGGAGAGAGGAGAAGGGAAAGGAGGAATAGGAGGAATAGGAGAGGAAAGGAGGAGGAAGGAGAGGAGGAAGAGAGAAAGAGAATAGAGGAGAATAGATCGGAAGAAGAGGACCGATGAGAGAAAGAGAGCGACAAAAAAAAAACGACAAATCCCAGCGCATCCCCTCTCCCCCTACCCCCTCATCCTTCCCCCAACCCAACCCACCACCTCCCCCCCACACACACCCACATCAGAATCGAGAGCGAACGAGCGGAGCGCGCGCGTGAGCCTGGCAGAGCCCGACAGAGCCCGGTAGAAGCCCGACAGCGCCCCCGCCGACAGCGCCCGACAGAGCCCGACAGAGCCCGACAGAGCCCGGCACAGCCCCGACAGAGCCCGACAGAGCCCGAGCGAGAGGCGAGCGCGGGCTCTCCCCCCGGGCAACTGGTGTGGTCTTCCCGCCGAGCCGAGTGGCCATTCACAGCCCCGGTACATGTGCCATACCCATGCTACATTACACACAACTTTGATCTCAATTCAAGCCTATAATTAGTGTCACATTGTCATGCACCGTGCAGGCCGTGGCGGGCGGGGGGGGGGAGGAGAGAGGGGGAAAGGGAGGGGGAGGAGGAAGGGGAGGGGGGGGATGGCTGTGCAACACAAAAGGCCTCCGACGGGGAGCTTCGGGAGGGGCTAATCCCGCCCTTGTGTCCGGATTGATTAGAGGTGGTATTTGCTACCGTGAGCGATGGGGAGCTAGGGGGGATGGGGGTGGGGAGGAGGAGGGGGAGACCATCCTGCTTCTCCTCTGCCTCCTCCTCCTTCCTCATCTTCATCTTCGCCTTCTCTCTCCTCCTCCTCCTCTCTTCTTCTTCTTCGCCTTTTCCCTTCTTCTCCCTCCGCATTCTCCTTTTTTTCTCTCCTATTCCTCCTTCTTTCTCATCATCTCCTTCTCCACCTTTCGCCTAGACCACAGGAAGCGATCACTCGAGGAGAGGGAGGAGGAGGAGGGAAGGATAAGGATAAGGAGAAGAAGGAGGAAGAGAGAAAGAGAGAAAGAAGGTGGAGGAAGGAGAAGTAGGAGGAAGAAGAAGAGAAAGAAAGAGAAGATATAGAGGAAAGAGTAGGAAGAAAAGAAAAAGAAGTAGATCAGAGAAAGTAGAGAATAGAGGAAGGAGAAGAATAACGGGAGTAGGAGTAGAATAGAAATAGAAGGAGGTTCCGACAGCTGAGAGAAGAGGAGGGGAGAGAGGAGAAGAAAGTAACGGGAGGAGTAGGAGTAGAATAGAAGGAGGTTTTCCGACAGCTGAAGGAGGTAGGAAGAGGGAGAGAGGAGAGGAGGGAGAAGGAGGAAGGGAAGGGGAAGAGAGGGAAGAGGGAGAAGGAAGGGAAGGAGAGGGAGAAGGAGAAGGAGAAGGGAAGGGGAAGGGGAAGGGAAGAGAGAGAGGAGAGAGGGAGAGGAGAGAGGGAGAGAGGGAGGAGAGGGAGAGGTAAGGGGAAGGGGAAGGGGAAGAGAGGGGAGAAAGGAGAAGGGAAGGGGAAGGGAAGGGAGGGAAGGGAGGGGGTATCAAAGGCTCCCTTGATCCGGGGCTTGATTACAAGGGGCTTCCCGCGCCCGAGGGAGAAAATGCCATGCAAATTACCCCGCCGAGGATTCGCCGCCATTTACGCCACGCGGGGACGGGGACCTGGTCGCTTAAATACACATTTTTGGACTCGCAGTTCCGACGAGTGAAAATCGGGTGGAGGTTCTTCGTCTCTGCGGTAGAGGCGGCACCTTGTGGAGGGAGGGAGGGAGGGGTGGGAGGGGGGAGGAGGGGGAAGGGGAGAGGGGGGAGGGAGAGGAGGGAGGGAGGTGGGGAGGGAGAGGGAGGGAGGGGAGGGAGGGAGGAGGGGGAGGGTGGGGGAGGGGAGGTGCGAGGGGGGGGAGGGAGGGGGCGGTAAGAGGTGGAGGGAGGGAGGGAGGGAAGAGGGTGGAGAGGGGGGAGGGAGAGGAGGGAAGGGGAGGAGGGGAGAGGTGGAAGGGGAGGGGGGGAGGATCTGCCTACGCGCACGCACACGCACCCAACGCAAGTAAACGCACATGTAACTAAACACGCGCGCACGCACACCTACACACAACTACACACGCACACACACACACACACACACACACACACACACACACACACACACACACACCACACACACACACACACACACACACACACACACACACACACACACACACACACACACACAGAAAAGAATGAGAGAAAAGAGAAAGAATGAGATAAAAAAAGAAAGAAAGAAAGACAAAAGAAAAAGCGAAAAAAAGAAAAAAAAACGAGAAAGAAAAGAGCAAGAGACAGACAGACAGAAAAACGGATCAAAAGCACAACAACCAAACACACAACCCCAATCAACAACCTCCTTTCCCTCTATCTACCGCCCGCTGCCTGGCTCTCCTTCCCAACCCTCTTGCTTGCTTGCTCTGCCCCGTCTTCGCTCGCGTGCACGCCCACACGCCCATCTACTTCGGAATCTTTGTCTATTAATAATGATAATAATATTAAGGGGAACTCTATTCCGATTTTTCTGCCTATCTATAATAATAATAAATAAGGAAAAGTCTCTTTCTGTTTATATTTTTTATTTTATTTTTTTTTCATATTAGGAAAACTCTCTTCCTATTTATATATCTTATTTATTCATTATTTATTTTATTTATTTTTTATTTTTTTATATAAGGAAAACTCTTTCCTATTTATACATTCTTTATTTATTTATTTATTATTACTATTTTATTTATTTATTTTTTTTTTGCATATAAGGAAAACTCTCCTCTTATTCTTTTTTGTTTTGTTTTTTTGTTTCCGCTTTTAATAATAGGAAAAAAACGGGGAGTGGGAAGGAGGGGGGAGGGGGGTCCTTCTCAGTCACGTTTCTCCTCGTCGTCCGGTCGCCCCGTATCCGAATAAGGCGCCGCAAATCCGGATGTCTGTTGTCATCTCTTTTTTTTCTACTTTCTCCCCGCTGCACAGCAGGAGCGGCGGTGGGGGCTGGTAGGGGTTGGTGGGGGGGAGGGGGCTTGGTGGGGGGTTGGTGGGGGCTGGGGATTGGAGGGGGGTGGGGAGGGATTGGTAGGGATTGGAGGGGGACTGGAGGGGGTTGATGGGGATTGGTGAGGGACTGGTGGGGTTGGAGGGGGTTGGAGGGGTGGTGAGGGGCTAGAGGGGACTGGTGGGGGGTTGGAGGGGGGGAGTCAGCAGAGCAGCATGAGGCCGTCGCTTATTAAGAAGCAGAATAGAGTCGCAAAAAACTAGACCCGAGAAGGAGGAGGAGGAGGGAGAGGAGGAAGGAGGAGGAGGGTGAAGAGGAAAGGGGAAGGGAGAGGAGGGAAGGAGGGAGGGTGAAGAGGGAAAAAGGGAAGGGAGAGGAGGAGGAGAGGAGAGGGAAACGGGTGCCTCGCCGATCGAAATACGGACCAAAATTGAGAAAATATTTATAAAATACTCCTTCCTTCTCAGCCCTCCTCCTTTCCTTTCCTTCTTCCCTCCTTACCTCTCGCCCCTCCCTCTCCTTTTCCTCTCGCCCCTCTTCTCTTCCTTCCTCTTCGCCCCTCCTTCCCTCCTTCCCTCTCCCCCCTCCCCCCTCCTTCCCTTCTCGCCCTCCTTCCCTCCTTCCCTCTCGCCCCTCCTTCCCTCCTTCCCTCTCCCTTCCCTCCTCTCCCCTCCTCCTCTCTCGCCCCTCCTTCCCTCCATTACGGACGGGGAAGGAAGCCCAAAGGAGATGCGGAGGAGGAGGAGGAGGAGGAGGGTTTCCGCTGTGCGCGCCCCCCTCCCCCCCCCCCCTCCTCTCACCTCCCCCCCTCCCTCTACCCCATTAGCGCACAAAAAACAATATAAATCATAGACTTCGGTATAAACTGTGGTGAGCAGCTACCCTCGGTTCCACAACCCTTCTCCTCCTCCTTCCTTCCTCCTCCGTCCTTCCTGCCCCCTCCTTACCTCCTTCTCCCTCCCTCCTCCCTTCCCCTTCCCTTTTCTCTCTCTCCTTCTTTCTCTCTCCCTCCCTCCTTACCTCCTCCTTCCCCTCCCTCCCTCCCTCCTTCCTCTCCCCCCTTCTCCCTTCCTCCATTTCTATCCTATCCTTCCCTCCTCTTCCTCCTCCTCCCCCTCTTCCCCTCTCTCCCCCCTTTCTCTCTCTCCCCTCCTCCCTCCTTCTCTCCCCCTCCTCCTCCTGCCACGACCCAGGAGGAGGGAGGGAGGGAGGGAGAGGGAGGAGGGAGGGGTGGGCGGGCGGAGGCGATGGCGGAAGGAAGGAAGGCGGGGCCAAGACGTTCTCTCTCTCCCTTTTCTCTCTCTCTTTCTCTCATTCCCCTTCTCTCTCCCCCTTTCTTTCTTCCT
The DNA here is from genome assembly GCF_003789085.1 of Penaeus vannamei. NCBI lineage: Eukaryota > Metazoa > Arthropoda > Malacostraca > Decapoda > Penaeidae > Penaeus > Penaeus vannamei. The sequence continues at coordinate 521,486 of NW_020870800.1, forward strand.
TTCTTTCTCCCCCTAACTCTTTCTCTCTCTCTCTTGCAAAAGACAAAGAAAGAAAAAAAAAGGACGAAAGAAAGAAATTAAGAAAACAGAACAAAAAGAAAGAAAGAAAAAACGAAAAAAAAAAACGAAAGACAGAAAAGCAAAAAGAAAGAAGGAAGAAAGAACAAAAAAAAACAAGAAAACAGGCGACTCGTCCCGAATATGAAATCACAAATGACCTGCACTATCTGCAACACTCCTTTCATTTCCTCTTGTTGTCTCTCTCCTTTCATGTTGTTCGTCGTGTGATGAGTATTTTTCATTTTTAATCAAATGTTTTTATTTTTGTATTTTTTCTCTTTTTTCCCTTTTTCATTCTTTTTTTAATACTTTCATTTTTAATCAAATGTTTTTTATTTTGTATTTTTTCTCTTTTTCCCTTTTTCATTTCTTTTTTTAATACTTTTCTTTTTATTTTTTTCGATCTTTTTTTTTGTATGATGTTAAAATATTTTTTTCTTGTTTATGAATATAATGCACATAATGGTAATATGATTTCGTTACAAAATGTTGAAAAAATGCATATATTAAATAAACAAAATACGTTAATAAATGATAAATAAATAAATGATAAATAAATAAATAAATAAATACATCAGGACTCCCCTTCCCTCTCCTTTACCCCCTCCTCCCTCTCCCTTCCCCCCACCTACTCCTTCCCTCTCCCCTCACCCTTCCCTCTACCCCCTCCCTTACTCCCTACTCCTTCCCTCTCCCACCCCCCTTCTCCCCCTTCCTCTTCACTCCCCCTCCCCTCCCTCTCCCTTCCCCTTACCCCTTCCCTTACCCCTCTCTTCCCCTCCTCTCTCCTCTTACTCCCTACTCCTCCCTCTCCCCTCCCCTCTCCCCACCCCCTTCCCCAGCTTGCAAAGGGCGACCGGCGACATCTGCAACATCTGCAACACGGGGGGATACTATGGAGGAAATAGATGCCCTCCACCACCCCCATACCCCCCTCCATGCCCCTCCTCCAATGCCCACGTACCATCCCCCCCTCCCCCTCCCCTCTTCTCTGGCTGGAGAAATCGCATTGTCTTTCTCTCTTCTCGTTTTCTCTTTTCTCTTGTTTTAATTTCTTTCTCTTTCTCTATCTCTGTTTCTCCTTCTCTGTCTCTCTGTTTCTCCTTCTCTGTCTGTTTCTTTCAATTTCTCTATCTGTTTCTCCTTTCTCTGTCTGTTTCTCTTTCTCTCTCTGTCTGCGTTTCTCCTTCTCTGTTTCTCTTTTCTCTATCTCTCTCTATCTCTGTTTCTCTTTCTCTATCTCTGCTTCTCTTTCTCTATCTCTGTTTCTCTTTCTCTATCTCTGTTTCTCTTGTTTCTCTATCTCTATTTCTCTGTTTCTCTTTCTCTATCTCTGTTTCTCTTTCTCTATCTCTGTTTCTCTTTCTTCTCTGTTCTCTTTCTGTTTCTCTATCTCTATTTCTGTTTCTCTATCTGCTTCTTCTTTTCTGTTTCTCTGTTTCTCTTTCTGTTTCTCTGTTTCTCTCTCTCTTTCTCTATCTCTATTTCTCTTTCTCTACACCAACGTCCTTCACACCCACACCGAAACAGACACGCAAAAAAGAGAGAGAGAATATTCCCCGCCAAAATAAACCTCAAACTTCT
>NW_020870800.1:536128-541128 GCF_003789085.1 Penaeus vannamei
CTCTTTCTTCTTTCTCTCTCTCTTTTCTTCTTTCTTTCTCCTTCTCTCTCTCTTTCTTTTTCACAACAGTCTCACCTTCTGTAGCAAACACCTAATCTGAAAAGACAATGGAAGCAACTGTCTTACTTGTATGCAAATGCGATGTTTGCAAACTCAACTTCTTAATGTAAAAAGTCATTTAGTGAAGTCGTTTGGTTGCAATAAAGTGTTTTCTTTCTTTCTTTCTTTCTTTTTTCTCCCCTTTCTTTTTTAAGATTTGGGTTTTGGTGGTTGTAACTTCATTCATAGTGTTGTGGTTTTAATTCTGCATTGTGGTAATGGTGTATGATTTGTAATGTAAATTGTTTCTGTGTGCTTGTATTTGTGTATACGTGTGCGTTATTTTTGTAATACACATGTTTATGATTATTTTTTTTTACATCTTCGGATGAGGGTAGAGTAAACTGGTAGAAAAGATGAAAAAGGAGAAGAAGAAAGAATGAAAAAAAAAAAAAAAAAAAGATATTAGCCAAGAGACGAACGAGAAGAAAATGGATAGAGAATAAAGTTGAAAAAGAGGAAAATATCCCCAAAATCCAAGATGAAGAAAAAAGGGTTTAAAAGAAGGTTTTGCATTCTAAAGGAGCAAACATCAGTGTTAAGAACCTTCTCCATAGTACTCAAAAAAAGTACACGTTGATTATTCTTTTGCATGAAGTATAGAGAGAGCAGTTGCGTGAGAGAGGAAAGAGGCAACAGTTCTTTGTCCATTCTCTCTCTCTCTTCTCTCTCTCTTCTCTCTCTCTCTCTCTCTCTCTCTCTCTCTCTCTCTCTCTCTCTCTCTCTCTCTCTCTCTCTCTTTCCTTCCTCCCGACGTTTCCTACTTCCTTCCATCCCTCCTTACTCTCTCCTTTCCTCCATCTCTATCTCCTCCCCTCCCTAACTCCCCTTCCCCTCCCCCTCTCCCTTCCTCCCTACTTCCCCTCCCCCCGTGCTCTTCCTCCCCACCCCCCCTCTTTCCCTCTCTATCTTTCTCTCCCTCTCCCTCCCTACTTCCTTCCCTCTTCTAACTCCCCTTTCTTCCCTCTCTCTCCTTCCCTCCCTACTCCTTCCGTGCCCTTCCTCCCTCTCCCCCTCTCCCTCTCTCCCTACTTTCTCCCCCTTTCCCCCTCCTCCTCCCCCCTCTCTCTTTCTCTCCCCGACGAAACAACCAAGACTTTTCAAAACATGAATTGCGTTCGGCAAACACAGCCGCCCAACCCTGTTTAAAAAGAAAGTTTTGCGCCTTGCAAATGTTGACAGACAAACTTAAGACCTTCGCCGAACGCCTCAAGAAACTTGGCAAGAGCAACTTTGCAATTGTTCAACGACCGTGGTGGAAGAGGAGAAAATACGGGAGAGTCAATATGGAAAATATGACACAGGGAGGAAGATGAAATAAAGATGAGGAGAGGGAGAAAAATGACTAGGGGAAGAAATTAGAGGAAAATGACTAGGGGGAGAAATTGGAGAAAAATATAGAATGTCGAAATGGAAATGGAAAAAATACTTGGGGGAGAAAGAGTAAGAAGGGGAAATAGGGAAAAGAGTAATAGGGAAAGGATAAAGAGTATATGGCAACTTTGACAGAAAACTGGGAAAGCATAAAAAAAGAAGAAAATTATGATAATATTGATGATATATGAGGATAAAGAATAAATAATGAGGGATAAAAAGAATGTGAGAAAGAAGTAACACGAAAAATGAAACATAACTAAAAAAAAGAAAAGGAAAATAAGTAAGCAAATCTAAGAGAGAAAGAAATGTGTGAGAAAGAATTCTTTATCATAAAAAATACAAAACTTAAAACAAGAAAAAAAATAGAGAGGCAAAAAGAAAGAAAGAATGAACTGCGAGAAAAGGTGTGAAGTCATTTTGAAAACATGACAATATATATGTAGAGAAAAAAATAACAAAATTAAAAGATAACAACAAAAAATGCTAAAACAGAAATTGAAATAAAACAAGTAATGATGGTTTAGTAATAGAAATACTGACAAAATATGAGGCTAATCATAATCTTAATAATTATGAAGAGGCAAGGACAATGCTAGTAAAATGATAACAATGATGATAGTGATGTTCAAAATTATACCAAGAGTAGCTAAGGACGATATCAACGGAATAATATTAATGACAATCATGATAATGATGATGATGATGATACTGGTAATGATAATGATATCAATGATAACTGTAAAGATAATAGTTACGATAATGGAAATAATGAAGATATGGTAATATTGATAACAATAATAATACTAATAATAGTGATGCTACTATTACTGCTAATAATGATAATAATGTCTGCTAGAATGATAATGATTATATCATCATTATTTTCTATCGTTATCATTATTATAATAACAATGATGATACTAATAATGATGATAATGAAAATTATGACAATAATGATAATGAAAAATTATGATAATGATAATGAAAAATATTCATGTTGATAATAATAATGATAATGAGAGTAATGGAAATAAGCATTTGATAACAATAATGATAATGAGAACCACACAAATGAGGATGATGATAATCATGATGATGATGATGTCATGATAGTGATAATAATAAGGATGATAATAATAACAGCAATAATAATAATAATAATAATAATAATAATATAATTATTAATGATAAAGATAATGATAACAATAATGATAGTATGATAATACTAATACCAATATTAATAATAACAATGATAATGATGATGAAATGGTCATGATAAGAAATAATAGTAATGATAATCATTAATGATAATGGTGATGATAATAATAGTAAAAACATAATGATACTGATAGTAGTAGAAACATAAATGATAATGATAATGGTAAATATAATGATGAGAACGATAATAATGATAATAATGATAATAATCGCAAGGATATCAATGGTGATAATAAGCAAATCCTAATTGAAATTATAACAATAAAAAAGATTGCACATAATAGGGACAAATCAATGATATTAGTAACGCAAGAAATTATATTAATCTTGATGATAATGAGAAAAAAACAATACCATTAATAGTAAAAGTCAAAGAAGAAGAGAAGAAACAAATACAAAAAATACAAAGACATACAAAAAGAAGAAAAAGATAAAGAGAATAATAATGATAATTAATTAGAAAAAAAACATATATATAAGAAAAAATAACGAGGAAAGCTATCAGATGTTAATTACAGAACACAAAGGAAAAACGAAGCATAAAAAAGAAGAAGAAAAACGTGTAATCAGTTTCCTTTTTGTGTTGAGTTCATTTCATTCCGCTTTATCGTCGCAGAAATTTTCCAAAGGGACATTTCGCTTCTTTTTCTGTTTAATTAGTTGCTTGGTTTATCACGTCTGTTCTTTATGGTTGTAACTTCTTTCGGTTTTATCACACACACACACACGAACGCACAAACACATACAAACACACACCCACACACCCACACACACACACACACACACACACACACACACACACACACACACACACACACACACAACACACACACACACACACACACACAACACACACACACACACAGACATACAACACACAGATTTATATATATATATACGTACATATATATACATATATAATATATATATATATATATATATATATATATATATATATATATATATATATATATATATATATATACATATATATATATACACACGCATTTTGTGATAGAAATAATGATGATGATGATGATGATGATAAGATAATTATAATGATAGTAATAAAAATAATTAATGATGAATTGATTGATAAGATAATATTAATGATAGTAATAACAATGATAATGATACTAATAAAAATCTTGATGATGATGATGATAGTAATCGTGATAATGATAATAATGATGATGATAAAGATATAATAAACGTATAGTAAACAACAAAATAACAGTGTTAGTATTGATAATAGTATTGATAACAGTAATAAAAAACAATAATAATGTCATTAGTAGTAATAATAATCATCATTATCATTTGAGTATCATCATTATTGTGTTTATAATCTTCATCGTCATTATATAAATTCAAGATAATAGAAAATATTACAACGATAAGCGACGGCAAAGTACAACAGAAGAGGGAAGATTAGAGAAAGAGGGAGGGAAGGGAGAAGGAGAGGAGAAGGAGGAAAAGGGAGGAAAGGAAAAGAAAGAAAAGGAAAGGGAAAGAAAAGAAGGAGGGAAAAAGGAGAAGAAGTGGAAGGAGAAAAAAGAGGGGAAAGAAAGAAGAGGTATAGAAAGAGGAGGAAAAAGAAGAAGTGGAAGGAGAAAAGAAGGAGGGAGAGAAAGAAGAGGTATAGAAAGAGGAGGAAAAGGAAGAAGTGGAAGGAGAAAAGAAGGAGGGGAGAGAAAGAAGAGGTGGAGCAAGAGGAAGAAAAATGAAGAAGTAGAAGAGGAGGAGGGGGAGGAAGAAAAGGATCTTTGCAATGTTGCATCCGGGTGACTTGCAGTTCCCTAAGTCACGGTGTATTATATGCTAATCTAGAGCGACCTTTTCAGGACCTTTGTACCCTGCCCGGGCCTTTACGTGAATGGAGGGGGGGGTAAAGGAGGGGGAGAGGGGGATAAGGAAGGGAGGATGAAAGAGAAGGGAGAAGAGGAGAGGAAAGCAAAGAATGAAAAGGGAGGAGGGGGGCAAAGAATGAAAGAGGGAGGAGGGAAGACATAAGAGAGAAAAGAGGGAAGAGGGAAGTAGAGGATGGGAGAAGGAGAAAAGGAGTGATCAAGGGAAAGAGAACGGAATGAGGTGTGGGGGAAGGGAGGGAAGGGAGGGATGGTAAAGGAATTAAGGTGAAAGATGGAAGGAAGAAATGGAGAGGCTGGGGAAGGATTAATACTCGAATATGAAATAGTGAGATGGATAAATATAGAGATAAAAAGATACTACAATAGATAGAAAGACAGACAGAGACAGAGAGACAGAGAGACACATAAGAGAAAGAGAGAGAGAGAGAGAGAGAG
>NW_020870800.1:556128-563628 GCF_003789085.1 Penaeus vannamei
CATATTCTCTAGGATGTGCTGGACCGCCCTCTTCACAAACACATTAACTGACGGTGCAAAATTTTTCTTTTCTTTTCTTTTCTCTCTCTCTCTTCGCCTTCTTTTTCCTATAATTTATTAAATTCAAGTGTCCCCATTTCCTTGAAGGAGTTCTTGACGAGCCGACGAATCCACAAACCAAGAGTAGAAATGTGCATTATCTACTCCTTGTCTTGGGGAACCTATGGAGTATGCTTGAAGGCATTTAATCAGTGCATTAATCCTTACAAATGTAGCATTGTTGACAAACTTTTGGGAGGAAAAATTAAAGAGGTGGAGAGGGAAGAGGAGGGAGGGTGGAGGAGGGTTGTTGAAGGTGGGGGGGGGGTGAAAGGGGGGTGAAAGATGGAATCAGAGAGCACTGACAAAGGTTTTCGAGCTGTCAACTGGGTGGAAGGATTCTCGTTCATTTTTTATTATTCTTGAGGGAGAAAGAGAGAGAGAGGAGGGTAAGGGAAAGAGAGAGAGGGTGAGGGAGAGAGAAAAAAAGGGTATGTGTGCGTGCGTATGAGAAAGAGAAAGTCTGTGTTGTTGTGTGTGTGTGTTTGTGTGCGCGCATGTGTGTGTGTATGTTCACAGAAATATTAATAAGATCTTAATTGGTGGAGGGGAAGTGAGAGTAAAAAGAAAAAGAAAAAAAAGCTAAAGTAGATTAATAACATCTGATAGGAAAAGACAGGAAAAAATAAAACTAGAGAGAGAACGGGAATATAAGAGAAAGTTAGGGAAAAAATTGACAGATAGAAAGAGGGAAAGAGACAGATACACAAACAGCTAAAAGGTAAAAGTAAAGAGAAATAGAAACAGAAAGGTAGATAACGAGAGGGCACAAAAAAGAGAGGAGCATTAAAAGTTGGAATAATTGCTTTTTGCCTTTTCTGAATGGCGTACTCTGAGATTTAACCCACCCACTATGAAGTCCATTGTGTATTAAGTTATGTGTTTACATGTTATTGTCTTTTTCTCTTTTGATTAACTTGTTAACGTGATTCTCTTACTATGGAGGCATCTCTTGCTTAAATACATTTCTAAGAGTGAGGTAGGCGGTAGTTTTCCTTTTTTTTAGTGTTTAGTGTTTTAGTTTCTCCTTTTGTCTGCGTTTGGATTGCTTTTCTATTTACTTACCTCCCTTCTTCTTTTTCATCTTCTTCTTCCTCTCTCTTTCTCTCTCTCTCTCTCTCTCTCTCTCTCTCTCTCTCTCTCTCTCTCTCTCTCTCTCTCTCTCTCTCTCTCTCTCGTCTTACTCTTCTCTTCTCTTTCCCAATCTTACTTCTTAATTATTCATCCATCCATGTATCTATGTGCTTTTCTCTTTCTCTCTCTCTCAAAGAGAGAGAAATAAAGAAGCGAGAGAGAGAGTGGAAGAAATTAAAAAAAAAAAAAGTGAGTCAGAGAAGTAAAGAAGCGGATGAGAGCGAAAAATATAAAGAAGAGAGAGAAAGATAGATAAGGAAAGAGAAAGGTGTGAAGGTTTGATTTCAAGCTTGATTTCCAGTACATCCAACAGAGATAGATATGCATATAAATATATAGATAGACATTTGAATAGATATACATATAGATAGATAGATGTACTTACAGATAGACAGATTTATATATGAAGAGATGTAACGAGAATGAAGGTAACAATAACAAGAAGAAAGCACCCCAAGGATAAAAAATAATGATAATAATTGACTTGAAAAAAGTCTTCAGCAAATTTTTATTACAAAATTATATTCACGTAATTGCTAATCTATCAAAATTCAGTCAACTGATCTCCGACCTTGGGCCAAACCACCCATAAATTTTCGTCACAATCCATCAGCTATTTTTCACGTTGTCCTGCAAAGTATTTTTTAAAATGTTATGATAGATAAATAGATGTATGAACGAACAGATAGATAACAAAAAAATCAGCTTAATACTTAACAAATAAAAGCGGATGACAATATTACGTCCATTCATACTGTAAATAATAATGTGATTTATAACCACAACAATATATGTGTGTATGTGTGTTGTGTGTGTGTGTGTGTGTGTGTGTGTGTGTGTGTGTGTGTGTGTGTGTGTGTGTGTGTGGTGTGTGGTGTGTGTGTGTGTGTGTGACTTATGTATGTATGTATGTGTGTATATATAGTATTAAAAACTAGCAATAAATCTTTATCGTAGCTCTGACAATACTGAACACACCAAAAAAAAATCCAGACAATACAATATTCAGAAACGAATCCTCAACTTCGAAAGCCAAAACCCTCCTCCAATGTATCATACACAACTACCACACACTCGCCCTCAGCCTTCAAGTTCCTCCTCGATAGGCCAACCACTGTAGAAATAATTCAAGTTTGGCGTTTTGGCGAACTCCTGCTTCTGAAACGGTTCATCATTCACAATGGCACTCGTTGGGCAAATGCTGAAGACTCTCTGGCAGAAGTTGTTGGCTCTGAGTGGCACCGAGTGGTAAGCAGAGAGAGAGAGAGAGAGAGAGAGAAGGGAGGAGAAAGAGAGATAAGGAAGGGAGGGAAAGAGAGAAGTTAAAGAGGGGGTAGAGAGGTGGGATGAGGAATGGGAGGAGAAAGAGAGAGAGGGGGGGAGGGGAATGGGAGGAAGTGAGGAAGAAGAGAGAGAGTGTGTGTGTGTATGTGTGTGTGCTGTATAGATAGATGGACAGATATAGAGAGATAGAGAAAGAGAGAGAGAACAGTTGGCATGCCTGGTTCATGGGAAATAATTTACACAGAATGCCATTAACGTCTAGAACACTATTCTCTCTATCTTTCTGTAGGTCTTCCTCTCTATATATCTATTTCTCTCTGTCTATTTCTCTCTCTCTCTCTCTCTCTCTCTCTCTCTCTCTCTCTCTCTCTCTCTCTCTCTCTCTCTCTCTCTCTCTCTCTCTCTCTCTCTATTTCTCTCTCTCTCTCTCTCTCTCTCTCTCTCTCTCTCTCTCTCTCTCTCTCTCTCTCTCTCTCTCTCTCTCTCTCTCTCTCTCTCTCTCATTATCACTTGCAATCTTAATATTGCAAGTGCCGCTCTTTTCAAGATATCTAAAATGTAATCAGCAATATTTTGATCGATTGCAAAAAGACGAAATGTGCAGGAAAGTTCATAAAGAAGAAAAAGAAGAAAATGATAAGAACAAGAACAAAAAGCAAGAACAAGAATACGAATTTGAACAGGAGCAAGGATAAGAACAAGACTAAGAACAAAATTGATAATTTGAACAAAAGAACAGAAAAAGGAACGAGAATAAGAACAAGAACAAAAATAAGAAAAAAAAAGAATAAAGACAATAAATGAGAACAAGAACAAGAAGAATTACGAGTACAGAAACGAAAAGAAGAAGAAGAAGAATAGAGAAAACAAAGGGGTTATAGAGAACGGGAAAAAAGAAAAGAATTAGAAAATGACGGAAGAAAAGAGTGAAAAAAGCAAATAAAGAAGAGCAAAGGATAAAGAGAGCAACCTTGGGCAAGGATTAATAGACAGAGAAAGGACAATAGAAGATAAAAAAGAAGAAAGAAGATAATTAGAAAGAACCAACCGAAGAATTGGGGGAAAAAGACAGAAATAAAGCAAAGAAGAGAAAGAAACGAAGACAAAGACGGGAAAGGGAAAAGATAAGACGTAAAAGGAAAAAGAAAATGCAGAAGAAAGAAAGGAAAAAGAGGCTGAGAAGAAGCCAGGTATAAAGACATAAAAGAATGAAAGGAATATGATAAATAAACACAGAGAAAGAGGAGGTGAGAGATCAGACATAAAGAAAACTAGATAAAGACAAACTACCTTAGAAACAATGAGGACATGGAGAGAGAGAGAGAGAGAGAAAGAGAAAGAAAGAAGAGTAAGATAGAGAGAGAAAGTGAGGGAGAGAGAGAGAAAGAAGGGGGAAGAGTAAGATAGAGAGAGGTTGCGAGAGAGAGAGAGGGAGAAAGCAAAAAGAGACAGAGAGAGAGAGAGACAAAGAGATAGGGAGAGAGGCAGAAAAAAAGGAGAAATTGTGGTTTTATTACCTCCTCTTTCTATTGCTTTACGACACGGAATCTCGTTAGGCTTGTAAATCATGAGTAAAATGAGAGCGTCTCGACCTTACTCATTAACATTGAATGACACTGCGGCATAAAAAATGAATAAGAAATAAGAAAAATAAAAGAAACAGTAGGTCGGTTTTCCTTATAGGCCTAAGAGATATGAAGAAATAATAATTCCTGTAGTACCATTTACAAACAATCATAAACAAAGAGGAAAAAAAAACTAAAAAAAACGATGTAGAAAAAGACAAAAAAAAAAGATAAAAACAAAGACACAAAAAAAACATCGATAAAGAAAAAAAAAAAAGAAATAAACTTCCAAGACGAAAGTAAGAAGTGCATTTTATTTCACAAATGTCCTTTCGGCCTCGCTCGTGTAACAGTTGAAGGTCAGTTGAAGGTCAGATGACTGATGTCCGTGATTCGAAAAACGAAAGTCCATACGTGAGAGAGATGGATAGACATATACGTCACAGGAACACTTCTTGAAGATGAAATGAAGAGAGAAAAAATCTAAGAACATGATTTTATTTTATTTCATAGGTTAAGCAGCAATTACATATTCCAACCTGTAATTAGCGTCTGCAAAATTTGTCTTTCAAAGGTCGGCTTAAAAGCACAATATCTCTCTCTCTTTCTCTCTCTGTACATATAAATATATACATATATACATACACACACACACACACATACACACACACACCACACACACACACACACACACACACACACACACACACACACACACACACACACACACACACACACACACCACACACACACACACACACACACACACACACACACACACACACACACACACACACACACACATATATATATATATATATATATATATATATATATATATATATATATATATATATATATATATATATATATATATATATATATTATATATATATATATATATAGTATATATATATATTATATATATATATATATATATATATATATATATATATATATATATATATATATATAGATGTAGATATAGATATAGATATATATATATATATATATATATATATATATATATATATATATATATATATATATATATATATATATATATTATATATATATATATATATATATATATATATATATATATATATATATATATATATATATATGTATATATATATATATATATATATATATATATATATATATATATATATGTATATATATATATATATATATATATATATATATATATATATATATGTGTGTGTGTGTGTGTGTGTGTGTGTGTGTGTGTGTGTGTGTGTGTGTGTGTGTGTGTGTGTGTGTGTGTATATATATATATTATATATATATATATATATATATATATATATATAATATATATATATATATTATATTATATATATGTTATATATGTATATATGCATATATATTCATGTATGTTATTATGTATGTATATACATATACATATATATCTTTTTCTCTCCCCCCCTCCCTCTACAGCACCCTTATCAACAACAGGAATAAAACCCGTGACATTTTCCCAGATCGCCGCCGCCTCATCAGACAATGCGAGAATATCAGGAGAGCCAAGACGTTCACGAAAACCTCCTCCGCGAAGTCGTCTTGAATAATGCAGCGCGAGAGGGACCCTGGGTGCTTAGTTCGCCTCTCGGGGAAAAATGGCGAGAGAGTGTGTGTTGAGAGGCAGGGGGCGGGGGAGGAGGGTGCTGGCGAGGAGTGTGTCAGGGGCTGGGCGTTGCGTGCAGAGGAGGTTGTTTTCGTGCGTTGCGTCTGTCGGCGTGTGTGTGTGTGTGTATGCGTGTGTGTTTGTGTGTGTGTGTGTGTGTGTGTGTGTGTGTGTGTGTGTGTGTGTGTGTGTGTGTGTGTGTGTGTGTGTGGTGTGTGTGTGTGTGTGTGTGTGTGTGTGTGTGTGTGATGTGGGGGGGGGGGGTTACATGCATGTTCTTATGTATTCTCGTCTTCGTAATGGTGAATGTAAAACCCGTAGACAATACAGTACTACCTGCTACATTGCCTCAGAGGGGAGTAAGTGAAATATGGATTGGCCTCCCGTAGACTTTATCCGCTTTTACGTCTTCTTGCCCATCTTGGGAGAAATGAGATTACAGAAGGCGTCCATAGGATGTTGGGTACGTACCAGCGAAGGGTGAAGAAAATCTGGTATCTTATATATTGAAGAAATTCGAGATTCAATAGCAGTATATACCCAGAATTATATATAAACGGAATATCCAGTATCAGATCACATTAATATTAAGGCTGTAAAGACTTTGGTTGTTCACTGACATTGACGGACAGGTGACATTAATTTCGAGATAGAGTATAGTGTCACAGTCATTTTTATTTTTTTATTAGATAACGGAATGAATATTCAACGAAAATTCTGGAGAGCAATGAATAAAATAAGACGCATTGTAGAATAAAACTATCAACACAAAGGCCAACTCCCCCCCGCCCCCCCATCGTTCATATACATATACAGCTTACTTCTCGCCTCGCCCCCACCCCCCTCTTCTCCAAGATAATACAAACGTAGAAGAGAGAGACGGGGAGAAGAGATGGACGTAAAGTCGGAGAGATAGGGAGAGAGAGAGAGAGAGAGAGAGAGAGAGAGAGAGAGAGAGATGAAAGAAAGAAAGAGAGACAGACAGACAGAAATAAATAAATAAATAAATGAAAAGAAAAAAAAAAGACAGACAAGCAGACACGCATAACAACCAGACATAAACAAACAGACACAGACTCGTCATCAGGACCTAAAGACACCCGGGAGTCTTCCGGCACCTCGAAGGCCCGTCGTGGTGGTGTCTTATGTCGTCGTAAACCTGACCGAGCACGAATGAGTCTTGATGGCACTGTGGCACTGTCCTCGCTGTTGCTTCCGCCTGTAGTGCCGAGAGAGGTGGGAAGGAGGAAGGGACAGAGGGAGAAAGAGGAAGGGAGAGAGGTGGGAAGGAGAAAGAGAGAAGGAAGAGAAGAGGGAGGTGAGAAGGAGGAAGGGAGAGAGGGAGGAGGGAAGGAGGGAGGGAGAGAGGGAGGAAGAGGGAGGGGGAGGAGGAAGGGAGGAGGTGGGAAGGAGGGAGAGAGAGGGAGGAAGAGGGAGTGGGAAGGAGGAAGGAGAGAGGGAGAAAAAGGGGAGGTGGAAGGAGGAAGGGAGAGAGGTGGGAAGGAGGAGGAGAGAGGGGAAGGAGGAAGAAAGAGAGGGAGAAAGAGAGAGGTGGGAAGGAGGAAAGGAGAGAGGGAGGTGTCTTGTATAGTGCCAGGGGGTCGAGATGAGGGGGAGGGAGGGGTCTTGGCAACCGGGAAAAGAGGGAAGGGATGATAGAAAGTGATGGGTGAAAGGGTGATGGAATAGAGAGGGACGGAGAAGGTGAAGGGTAGAGAGAGAGAGAGGAAGATGAGGAAAGAGGGAGAGAGAAGGACGGAGAGGGGT
>NW_020870800.1:603628-606128 GCF_003789085.1 Penaeus vannamei
CACAATGTTATTTCGAAACAAACAAGACTCCAAAGTCCACATCTCTTACAAGGAGAGGAGAACACAATGTTATTTCGAAACAAACAAGACTCCAAAGTCCACATCTTACAAGGAGAGGAGAACACAATGTTATTTCGAAACAACAAGACTCCAAAGTCCACATCTCTTACAAGGAGAGGAGAACACAATGTTATTTCGAAACAACAAGACTCCAAAGTCCACATCTCTTACAAGGAGAGGAGAACACAATGTTATTTCGAAACAAACAAAGACTCCAAAGTCCACATCTCTTACAAGGAGAGGAGAACACAATGTTATTTCGAAACGACCAAGACTCCAAAGTCCACATCTCTTACAAGGAGAGGAGAACACAATGTTATTTCGAAACGACCAAGACTCCAAAGTCCACATCTCTTACAAGGAGAGGAGAACACAATGTTATTTCGAAACACAAGACTCCAAAGTCCACATCTCTTACAAGGAGAGGAGAACACAATGTTATTTCGAAACAAACAAGACTCCAAAGTCCACATCTCTTACAAGGAGAGGAGAACACAATGTTATTTCGAAACAAACAAGACTCCAAAGTCCACATCTCTTACAAGGAGAGGAGAACACAATGTTATTTTCGAAACAAACAAGACTCCAAAGTCCACATCTCTTACAAGGAGGAGAACACAATGTTATTTCGAAACAAACAAGACTCCAAAGTCCACATCTCTTACAAGGAGAGGAGAACACAATGTTATTTCGAAACGACCAAGACTCCAAAGTCCACATCTCTTACAAGGAGAGGAGAACACAATGTTATTTCGAAACAACAAGACTCCAAAGTCCACATCTCTTACAAGGAGAGGAGAACACAATGTTATTTCGAAAACAAGACTCCAAAGTCCACATCTCTTACAAGGAGAGGAGAACACAATGTTATTTCGAAACAAACAAGACTCCAAAGTCCACATCTCTTACAAGGAGAGGAGAACACAATGTTATTTCGAAACCAAGACTCCAAAGTCCACATCTCTTACAAGGAGAGGAGAACACAATGTTATTTCGAAACAAACAAGACTCCAAAGTCCACATCTCTTACAAGGAGAGGAGAACACAATGTTATTTCGAAACGAACAAGACTCCAAAGTCCACATCTCTTACAAGGGAGGAGAACACAATGTTATTTCGAAACAAACAAGACTCCAAAGTCCACATCTCTTACAAGGAGAGGAGAACACAATGTTATTTCGAAACACAAGACTCCAAAGTCCACATCTCTTACAAGGAGAGGAGAACACAATGTTATTTCGAAACAAACAAGACTCCAAAGTCCACATCTCTTACAAGGAGAGGAGAACACAATGTTATTTCGAAACGACCAAGACTCCAAAGTCCACATCTCTTACAAGGAGAGGAGAACACAATGTTATTTCGAAACAAACAAGACTCCAAAGTCCACATCTCTTAAACACAATGTTATTCGAAACAAACAAGACTCCAAAGTCCACATCTCTTACAAGGAGAGGAGAACACAATGTTATTTCGAAACGACCAAGACTCCAAAGTCCACATCTCTTACAAGGAGAGGAGAACACAATGTTATTTTCGGACACAATGCGAGACTCCAAAGTCCACATCTCTTACAAGGAGAGGAGAACACAATGTTATTTCGAAACGACCAAGACTCCAAAGTCCACAACAAGGAGAGGAGAACACAATGTTATTTCGAAACAAACAAGACTCCAAAGTCCAAATCTCTTACAAGGAGCACAATGTATTTCGAAACAAACAAGACTAAGTCCACATCTCTTACAAGGAGAGGAGAACACAATGTTATTTTGTCGGTGTTAAAGACTCCATAATATCCTAAATTCCTACAGAGTTCAGGATATTACCTCCGAGGACATCGCAGCAGAGAACAAAGGATGTTATGCCAAAGGATCCTTCGACGAGGCTGACATTGTAAGTGGTCAGGTTAATGATTAGTTATATGGCCGAGGTTTGTCCTTCTTCTACGTGTCTCTGCTTCTGCTTCACATCAGTAAACTCCTAATGGCCTAAAAAAAACTTTAATCGATTCGAACTTAATTTGTTTTATTAATAAACACGTTGTAATATGTTCAGGCTACGTGGAAGTGAGGTAGATTAACGTTAAACGGCCTATAGTTTGTTAAAATTGTGCCAGGCTCGAACCAATGAATTTTCATAAATACAGACACGGAAATAAAGGCATATCTGTCTATATATCTGATAGATATACATTTATCTATTTGCCCGGTTGATATGCATGTCTAGACTGATAAATATGCATTTATTTCTTTATTTATGCATGTCAAGTATACGAATATTTTTGGTCGGGCCTCGCACAATTCTAACAAACCTACAGATAGTTCTACCTTTTTTAACAATTCGTAGATGAATTGACGTACAAGCGAATGGTCTAGTCTCTCTCTCTCTCTCTCTCTTTATCTCTCTTTCTCTTTCTCTCTATCTCTCTATCTCTCTCTCT
>NW_020870800.1:613064-615564 GCF_003789085.1 Penaeus vannamei
CTCTCTCTCTCTCTCTCTCTTCTCTCTCTCTCTCTCTCTCTCTCTCTCTCTCTCTCTCTCTCTCTCTCTCTCTCTCTCTCTCTCCTCTCTCTCTCTCTCTCTCTCTCTCTCTCTCTCTCTTCTCTCTCTCTCTCTCTCTCTCTCTCTCTCTCTCTCTCTCTCGCTTCTCTCTTTCTCTCGCTCACTCACTC
The DNA here is from genome assembly GCF_003789085.1 of Penaeus vannamei. Lineage (NCBI taxonomy): Eukaryota > Metazoa > Arthropoda > Malacostraca > Decapoda > Penaeidae > Penaeus > Penaeus vannamei. The sequence goes on from NW_020870800.1 coordinate 613,256, forward strand.
ACACTCTCTCTCACTCTCTCACTCACACTCTCACTCTCACTCTCACTCTCACTCTCACTCTCACTCTCACTCTCACTCTCACTCTCACTCTCACTCTCACTCTCACTCTCTCACTCTCTCACTCACTCACTCACTCACTCTCTCTCTCAACATGTCACGTTACAATTTTTGTTGAAGAAAAATATCACAAGAATTGGCATTGCTTGGGCGCGCTTGTGTGTATTTGTGCCGAGATGGGCAGTATCGCGATACATGTATACATATCAATCGATTTTGTATAGGTATCGGTATCGCCTTAACTACAGTAACAGAATCGTTTTATCGGTATCTCTGGGGTTCTTTTCTCAAAATGTAATAAAATCAAAATATAATTATTAATCGATACCTTTTTTCATGACCAATAAGAAATTAAGGTTGATATTCATGGATTGTAAAAATGACCCATTTTCTCTCTTTTTACAGTCTTATTTGTGAATATTTTGTCCTTATCGCGTTTCATGTGATGTAGAAAACCTAATGTACGTTTCAAAATGAGATTTTTTTTAAGATACACTTACTTCTGGGAACGGCAACTGGATTAACCTTTTTAGAATTAGTAATAATCAAAACCAGAAAAATAAACATAATCATTGTTTTCAAACTGTGAAGCCTGCTATGTAACAACTAATGTTTGGCAGAAACACACTTGAATTTCTATCCATTATGCACAATTTTTCGAATGCCTTTTCTCCCCTCTCTTTCTATCTCTTTCGGTCTGCTTCTCTTTGTTCCTTTTCTCTCTCTCTTTCTATCTCTTTCGGTCTGCTTCTATTTGCCTCTCTCTCTCTCTCTCTCTCTCTCTCTCTCTCTCTCTCTCTCTCTCTCTCTCTCTCTCTCTTCTCTCTCTCTCTCTCTCTCTCTCTCTCTCTCTCTCTCTCTCTCTCTCTCTCTCTCTCTCTCTCTCTCTCTCTCTCTCTCTCTCTCTCTCTCTCTCTCTCTCTCTCTCTCTCTCTCTCTGCCTCTTCGCTCTCACACACGTCCAATTAAAGCTAACAGAATAAAATGTAAAAAAAAAAATTGTAAGATATGCCAGTGTCGAAATCAGTCTGGATAATACATCACACCTGCAAACATATCATAACTGAGGAATATATAACGAGCAGGTTTTCGTTCTTCTTGGCATTTATCACTTACACAGCTGAAATAATATTCGAATAAAATAACGTTACTGATAGGCAGAGAACATTCGAGATCAGCTAAGCATGAACAAGGAGTGGTTCTCTCGATTTGGAACCACTAAGCTACGAAATTCTTGTTGAAATGCAGTGCAGATGAATTAGTTACATTTTCGTATTATTATAATCATTATCGTCATTATTGTTAGTGATTATTTTCACTTGTTTCTTTACCACTATTTTAATGGGTTTTTTTTTACCGTGAATGACTATATCAGGTTTCTATTTTATTTTGCTTTATCACATATCTGTAAGTGCTGATTAGTTACCATATAATCAGTGATACCTCTTCATTCACAATATGCACGTTTCCCCTTTTGCGTTCTCCATTGCTCTCAGAATAATAAAGCATACAAAGTTTATACAGTATGAAGTATATTATGTAAGAGAATAAAGAAAATAATTATCTGAAACACTAAGATTTGACCGTCAGTATTCACAGTTCTAGGATTTTCGGTATTTTTCTAGTTTCAGACAGATATCTAACCATGCAGTTATCATGTATTGTTTCAATTATCAATGCTGTAATACGCGTGATTTGCTGTGAAGTGAAAGTACTGGCATTGCTTACGAAGTGAAGTCCCTCTTTCTCCAGCCAACTCCTGAGAATCCACGCACATCACCGAGTGAGTCAAAAACTTTCCTAACTCTTAGGTTTTGCTTCCGGAACTCCACTCAATCGCCGTGGCCTCACTTTGCGTTCATTTGTTGCAATTTTTTTCCTCCTTTCTATAGTTATTTTTTGCACAGATTATTTCATATATCAGTATTGCATTTTTTCCCCATCAGTGTCATTAGATTTTCCCTGTCTTAGTGCGACCATTATGCTCATGTATATCAAACTAGTACGTGTTGAACAATTTTCTTATTTTAACTACAACAATACAAGTATAAATATAACGATGAAGTGTCTTCTTTTTGTCATCCTGTCTATTACAGGCAAAATCTATCTTTATCATACGGTTGTGTGAAACTGAAATTATACCTGATATTCTTTCACTTACAACAGAAATAGCTATTCTTCATATTTATGTTCAGTTTTCATTGTGGTCAGAATTGTTTTCACAATTCAAATGAAGCGCATTCTATATGTTA
>NW_020870800.1:620564-623064 GCF_003789085.1 Penaeus vannamei
CATGGGGAATGCCAAGGAATGGCCATCTTGTTGACTGAGCTTTTCATCAAATAGTCCACCGTCAAAAGGAAGCAGTCCAAATGCAAAACTGGCAAAATGAAATTATTTTCGTACCAAACTCTTTTTTGCAACCAAACAGGGTTAAATTTGGCACAATAGGCCCACCTCACTCTCTCAAAATCGTGTTCGCAATCCCTCATGTTCGCTACGCCGTGTTCGCTCCGAGCGGCGGCGCAGCGATCCTTCAAACACGCGAGGAATCGGCGAGGACAAGTCTTACGAGGAGGACGAACGTTCGAGATCTGAGGCGTTTTCTGCTTATTTATTCAACATGTCGAACAAGTTTGAGGAAGTGAGTGATTCGGTGTAGTTCTGTGGGTGGTGGCGGTGTATTGTGTTTGGTTCTTTTATTTGGAGGTAAAGAGAGGGTTGAGGTTTGATTACAAAGCGTGAAGGGGACGAGCAGCAGAAGTGTTTCCCTTCAGGTGTTATGGTCGACTTTTTTATTTTTATTTACTGTGTTTTTATTATTTTTCATCTTCAATACTGTTTTCGGAATTGTTAAATGAGCCAAGTTTTTTCTTTACCCTTATCATTAAAGGGAATGATAAAAATGGTTTGTACTACCAACATGCATATGAATATGTATATAAATAGTTTTATTTATTTATTTATCTCCATATACACATAAACAGCCTATTTTAAGCATTTGAACATTGGATTTAACAGGATTTATGTAAGGTATTCTTAGTTTTCAGGTAAAAGATATTGCATTGGAGGAAATATAGAAGAAACCTACAATGTCTTAAGGAAAAAGGCAAGGGTTATAGAAACAGATCCTTTTCTACAAGATGATTTTCTTTCTTGGAGGCATGGATCCTGTTCCCAATCCTAATGTAACCTAACCTAACTTAACCTAACCAATTCAGGTCATCTTCAGCAGTACTCGGCTACATTCGACAACCTCGAAATTTGGCTACACTTTAAACTGGTATAGCTCCCTTAATACTTGTCCTAGAGAGGTTATCTGAGACATTTAGAAAGTCTTTTCAAGCCCTTTCCAATCCTTCTAAATGTAGGAGTCATTGAAGTTGATTTTCTCTCTCTCTCTCTCTCTCTCTCTCTCTCTCTCTCTCTCTCTTCTCTCTCTCTCTCTCTCTCTCTCTCTCTCTCTCTCTCTCTCTCTCTCTCTCTCTCTCTCTCTCTCTCTCTCTCTCTCTCTCTCTCTCTCTCTCTCTCTCTCTCTCTCTCTCTCTCTCTCTCTCTCTCTCTCTCTCTCTCTCTCTCTCATATATATATACTTGCTTACTGTATTAGCACTTCGTGCCAACTCATAGAAATCACAACAATAAGAACTCTGGTTATGTGAGGGAGTTGTGGACGTTGGTGATCGGTAGTATGCGGCTGATATTTTCATTATTTTGCAGTTAATGAGATCTTTAAAAATATTTGATGAGATTTCGGCAACACTTGACACCGCCAAGTAAACGAAAAGTTTTCACATTTATCAACAGTTTTCATTTTGATTATATTTTCTACTTTCTTTTATTGATTTTTAATCTGAATTTTCCCACAATTTTTTCATTCTTTCCCATTTTTTCACTGTTATGAAGCTTGGTTCGGGTTATTCATTGTTACGCTTTCACATTTTTATTGGGAAGTTTGACTCAGGTTTTTCATTTTTACGCTTTCTATCACTATTTTGTTACGATGTTTGGCGCGGATTTTTCATTTTTACCCTTTCTTTCACTATTTTATTATGATGTTTGGCTCGGGTTTTTCATTTTTACCCTTTTTCACTTTTTTATTATGAAGTTTGGCTCGGATTTTTCATTTTTACACATTCTTTTACTTTTTTAATCTGACTCTCATTCGAATTTTGCATTTTTTCAGAATTTTCACTTTTCATTCCACTATTTCTCCCATGTGTGTGAAAGTACACCCATAGTTGCTAATCAAGGATGTATCCACCCACAGTAAGCACTGGCTGAGGTGGCAGAGGCATCTTTTAAATGTTAGCCACTTGATATATGGGATCAAGAATTGCCATGATCATGACTATGTGTGTGATTTTTAGATCCTCTGGTATTTTAACTAAACACTAAACTAAACAAAGAAGCAGCCCAATTTTTGTTATCAGAATATGCATGATGAAGATTTCCTAACCTTTACCAAAGCACCAAAAGTATACAGGCTGCTGTGACACATTAAGTGTATTTGTTACATTCGTACATTTGATAATTTTCTTCTTATTGTTTATGTCAAGTGTGACATGGTTAAAAAGAAAGATTTTCATATACTGTCTACCTAACAGAGAAAACAAAATAGATACATATATATTTATATTGCTTTGGACAGTAAAACTAATACGAATTTATATTCTTATATTTTTAGTGGATCTAGTATTTCATATTATGGAATATGATTTAGAAATTGACATAATCCAGATTAACACCATAGGAGACTTGGAGAGAATAGGACTGCTAACAAGAACTATACA
>NW_020870800.1:630564-638064 GCF_003789085.1 Penaeus vannamei
TAAAACTTTTTTAGCAATATTTGATAAGGTTAAAGTTGTTGTTGTTTTTGTTGCATGTGTCTGATTTATTACCTTGCATATTTTCATCTGTTTAAGTGTTTTTTCTTTCTCTCTTTCTTTTTCCAGTATGTACAGTTTATATAATTCGGAATATAGGCAGAAAGTTAATGTTGTATCTTTACCTTTTCCTACTTTTCTTATTATTTTTATATTTTCAGCCAGAGATTGTGTTGTTATAAGGATTTGGCGAGCAGTGTGAATGTAAAAGGCACTTTCAAGTGTTTTGTCTCCTCCTCCTCTACCCAGTTGTCTTCTTCCTCTCCTCCATCTTGCCTTCTATATCTTCTTCATCTCCTCCTCCTCCTCCTCCTCCTCCACCCTGCTGTCTTCTCCTCCTCCTCTCCTCCACCCAGCCGTCTTCACCACCTCTTCTTCCTCCTGCTCCACCCCCTCCCCTCCCCTCTTCCTCCCCTCCTTCTACTTCTCCTCCTCCACCTACCTTCTACTTCTCCTCCTCATACCTTCTACTTCTGCTCCTACTCCACCTTCCCTTTTTCTTCTCATTTTCCTCCTCCACACTGCCTTCTCATTCTCCTACTCTGCTTTGCTGCCTTCTCATTCTCCTCCTCCGCCTTTGCCACCTCCTTCTGCTCTGTCCTGCCTGCTCATTCTTTTTCTTCTTTGAAAGATTACAGGGTTGCATGCAATTATTTATTGAACCTAAACTTTTACTTCTTTCTTATTATTCCTACTTGTTTTTTGACAAGTTATCATCATCATCATCTGCTTCTTTAGCCAATAGTTTTCCTGTATTCACAGTTGAAGAATCTCGAGGATTCCGGAGATAACAAATCAGAGACCCCAAAAGCCAAGACAAATTTCACGCCAAAGATCTACACTGTCAACATCAGGAATTATTGTAAGTATTACTTTTATATTGTTTTATTTTCAATTTTATCATAATGATCAATAAGTCAGTGATAATCGACAAATTATCAAGAAAATAGCCAGCACAAGATATTTGATACAATGTAATTATGATTATCATCAATGCATAATGACAGTTATTTGTTATTTTTACTTAATATTCATGCTATTACCACTGTTGAGGCTGCTAATATTGCTGTTATCCTGAATATTATTGTTCTGCTCTTTATCTTGTTATTAAAGTATTATTGAAATGTAATGTATATAATATTTTCTTTACATACAGCATGGGATCAGTCGGATAAGTTTATGAAGTTATATATAACTCTGAAAAATGTCCAGACATTGGAAAAGGACAAAATATCTGTCAAATTTGATGAGAGGTAAGCAGCATTTCTTCTTTTATGCAGATTTTGAACAGAGCTTTATTTGATAAATGTTTGAGTTATAATAGCAATGAATAATTCCACAGAGTAAAATTTATATTAAATTTTATTTTGAAGAGTTGATGGTATCATATGTAGTTCTCTTTTGATGATTTTGTTTATTTGAGAATGTATGTGATGTTCCTGTATTGCATCTGTCTCTGATCGAAGGGAATATGGAAATCCAAAGTGCTAGAACAGGTGAACCTCATCAAATTGAAAAAATCATTAGCTAAAAATACATTTATTACATTTAACCAACTAAGAAGTATCGTAAATTATCCTAACATTCCTTAAATATACTTGAGAATGCTTTTATCATGCTACAATTGTACTTGCCTACCTTGCATTGTATCTTGAGAGAGAGTATGTCACTTGCTTGGTAAAAGATCAAAATTCATAATATGGAGTACAGCGGTGTCTATTAATGCATATTATTTGTGCTTTTCTCTAAAGTTAAAAAGATACATCACCAATCTTAAACTAAGGACCATCAAGTCTACAGAACAAATAGAAATACAAGACTCTATAGTTAAAGCAGTTTTAAAATTTTAAAGTTTGGCCACAATTTACCAAATACCAAGCTAATTGCACTTAGTTGTCCAGATTATAGATTTTCATTTTAAAAAGATATTGCTTTGCCTGATGAAATGGAAATTTTCAAGTAGTAGTACATTGTATATTTCATGCTGCAATAAATGGGACCTTTTTTTTAACATATACAGCTGATACATTTACATCTAAGGCATTGACTTTTTATTGTATGTATTAATGACATATTAGACCCTCCTGTGTTTGTTCACTTGGATAAAACTAATGCTTTTTTAATGTGATGAATCAGAATATATTTTTAATCAGTGGTTTTGGTTAAATTTTTCGTAATTCTCCAAAGACTTTTCAAAACTTATATTTTCTGCCATGGGTTGTACAAAAGCCCTCACATGCAGACCATATTTTGCTGTTACATTACACTGATCAACAACTCATAGTGACTGTAATTGCAATCATTCCAGGAGCGTTATCTTACATGTCAGTGAACTAGACAGCAAGAATCACCAGCTCAGTATTCTAAAATTGGCGGAGAACATTAATCCAGATGCCAGCTACCACAAAGTCAAAACAGGTATGTGAGTACTTTAGAAAAATAAGGGTTATGATTAATATTCTGACATGTTTAAACCCCCTAGCCATTAAATTTAATTATGTGTTAATCAAGAGTATATTATATTGCCATAAGCTTTTAATATGAGACGATATTTGCTACCAATTTTTCCTCTTAGTCCTGATAGAGAAACAGATACATTAATCCCAACTTCCATCCATTTTTGCTATTAGATATGGTGGTCCTTTTCCTGGCTAAGCAGAAGCAAATAAAGTGGGAAGGAGTAACAGAAGTGGAGGCTCGTTCTGCCGAGGCACGTAAGCCCAAGCTTGATAGTAATGACCCCAATGCTGGAATCATGGACCTCATGAAGCAGATGTATGTGGATGGCGATGACAAAATGAAGCAGGTATGATCCCCTTTTTTCTTTTTTTCTTTTTTCTTTGTTTTCCTTTTTCCTTCTTTTCTTTTTCTTTCCATTTTTTCTTTTCCTTTTTTTCTTTCTTTCTTCTTTTTTTTTTTTTCTTTTCTTCTTTTTCTTTTCTTTTCTTCTTTTTCTTTTTTTTCTTTTCTTTTCTTCTTTTTCTTCTTTTTTTCTTTTCTTTTCTTGTCTTTTCTTCTTCTTTTCTTTTACACCCTATCTTCCTTTGCTTTTTTCCCTATTTCTTTTCATTTGTTCACTCACTTGGTCTCGCCCTGTCCCTTCTGAGTTTCATTTTTCTCTCTGCACTTCTTCATGCTCATTAATTCTTAGTTGTGAGAGTCCTTTTCAGTAGTCAGATTAATTAGCTGATCTAAATGCATTTGTTTGTTCGAGAATAACAAAGAGTAATGAATTATTCTAGATATGAAAGGGAAGGAGAAGGAGATGCTTTACATTTAGAGTTTGGTGTTATTCCACTTTTGTCTTTTTTCTCTCTCTCTTTTTCTTTTCTTTCATTCTTTTTTTGTCCCCTTTTCATTCTGTCACTTCATAATGCGCTCGGCTGGTCCTTTGCTTCGTATTCTTTTTATTTTCTGAATTTTGTTTTCCTGTTTAGGTATTACAGCATATAAATAATTTGTAGACAAGGGAAGGTATGAAAATGATTGATGCTTGTTGTAGCAAAAGTTACGTAGAAGAAGAATCTCTCTTTAGTCATTAACAATGTATGTATGATCTTTAGAAAAAAGGGAAAATATTCAGAAGTATGAATAGAGAAAAAATATATTTTTTCATAACTCAGGGTACATTTATATTACAGTACATATTCATTATCAAAGTAGTTTTTCATTATATTTTCATATTTCAATATGACATTTTTTATGTATATTTATATTTCCATGTACAGCTACGCAGAATAATATTGTTAGAAAATCATGCTAAACATTCTGAGACAAGCAACGATACTTTTTGAAATGTAGTCATTGATGCTAGGAAGCTGTTGATACCACTGGTTTTCCAACTACTTATGGGTATGTGTTGCTCATCTGAATATTGCAAAACATATTCCATCCCTTATGGGAATAAAAGCTTCATCTCACAACAAATCCATATGCATTCCAGAATGACTTTTCTAGACATGAATTAGAACAAGACAAATTCGAAATCCAAAATACCAACACAACAGTTAAATAAGGTTCTGTTTGATATTGAATGTTTTGACACACCTCCTTACGATAGTTTTCTGTATAGCTGTACATTCATAATTACATTCGCTAAGTAGGTTATGTTTTTGGTTGCGTTAGTTAGCTAGTTATTTTGATGGTTGGTTTGTGGGTTAACCCAATGCCAACGGGTGAAAATGTTTGGCAAGTGGACGTAAGAACGGGATTGTTGGCACACATCGGCTGTTTCCCCTGTTTGCGCCCGGTTCAATTGGTAGTTTGCGAGCAACATTTGGCACCTAAAAGCTTTTATTTTGGTATAATTTATAAAAATTTTATAATTTTGAAGGTTTACCTTCATTATAGGTGCCATTGCCTAAAATCTTTACCATATAAATAAAGCCTCTACTATTGGAGAAAAGCAAACTCCGTCCTGCAAGCCAGTGGCGCAGGAATGGGCATGATACAATGCCATCTGTGTTTCAGTCCACAACAGCCATGGCATGTACATACATGCCACCCATTGGCTAGGAGTTAATAGGATGACTTCAAAAGTTATGAACAGAATTTCATGAAATTTTTACCAGATGTGTCTTAACCCACTAACGCCGGTATATTTTGATGTAATTCTTCGTGTGAATATTTTATTGCATCAGTGACTCTCTTGCCTTGGCGGAGATATGTGCCCTCAGAGTGCTTCTAGTTCAAGATGTAACTGCCCATGAATCTGAAGAAGTTTTTACTAAACAAGCTGTAAATAAAACCACATTGGGAAGACCAAAAAAGAAAAAAAAAAAAAACATAGATATGCAGAAGGCATCCTGTGGAAAAGACCAGCATATCTGTGTGTTTTCTTACCCATCATGTTACCATTTTATTAATGATTTGCCTTACCATTCACTCATCTCCCTCACCTACAGATGTTGAACAAGACTTGGTATGAGAGCCAGCAGAAGAGGATGAGTGGGGAAGATGCGGCGATGCCAGACCTTAACCTCTAAAAAAAGACCGACACCAGCCTTCCTTGAAGGAATAGCAGCAAGGCATTCCACCTAGTAGAGTGAGAAAGCCAACTGGTTGACATGGTTTTGTGGTTTGTTTAGCGTCACCATGACTTTCACTCAGATGTTTTGTTCGTTGCTTGGTTTGTCTGCCTCATGAAGTTGGGGCAAAGAGATTTGTGCTGTGTGAAAGAATTGGGTTCCCCCTCCCCCCTTTTTTTAATGATTGATTATTTTTCTATTACAGTTGTTATTGTTATGGAGAGGGATTTAGAGGAAATTGCTGTCTTTTATCAACTTATTTTTATTGAAAATGCTTTGTAGATCAGTGATTAGCATTCAGTAGCATTTGCTTTTAGATTTTATTATTGTTAATATGATAAAGGTTTTGTTTTCCTGTTTAAAATTTTATCTTCGTTGTTTTTCTCTCTCCATTGATAAAATTAAATTACATACAAATTATTCAGGGACCTGTGAATGAATAGAAAATGTCTGTAAACTGTATGAAATACAATGTACTGTAATAATCCACATGTTTCATTAGTTTCTTACTGAGGATGTGTCACAAAAATATATTAAAGTTATCAGCATTAGATGTTTTCACTTTGCAGGGAGCAGAAAATATGAATACTGGCCTGATGTCAGATTTTAGTTTTTGAAGGTATCCATAACCATATGATATATGTGTATATATTGCTATGACTGGAACTCCTTTTGCATCATTCAATTTTCTTTATATATTTTTTCCATACACTGTTTAATGAAGTACAAGGATTAGTAGATAGTTTTATTTTTAATATCCTGAAATATGGCAGTCAGAGAATACTCTGTGGTGCTAATAGAAGGGAAGCTTCCTTTCTACTTCTCGGATTTTCATCACTTGGAATTGTTGATCTTTTTAACCTTTTCCCCATGTTAGGGTAAAAGGCTGCACCTCTACCCACACAATTCTTTCTTTCTGATAGGTAGATATTGGTCACAGTCCAGTATCAGTTCCTCACTAGTAGCCCAGCATCTTACACAAGATGATATTGATTTGTTAAATCACTGTTTTACCCATTGGTAACCCAACACAAACTTTTAACACAAAGCACTCTCATTTAATACACCAGTGAACAAAGACAAATGGTACTACATGAATTCTACTAATGTATATCATATTATGGGATGGTAATGCACAGAGACAATCTATATCACTCCTCAGTTTATAGTTTGAGCAAAGGTGAAAAGAATTTATTTTAATTTTTTGTGTAAAAAATGAAAATTTGTAATTAAAGTCTTCTTTTCTTGTTTCTCCACATAGGAAACTAAATGAAAAATTTCACATAATCCTCAAGCTGATGAATTGTGTCTAGATATGGATATATGATATGATAAGGAACATGTTATAATGTCACCTCCAGTGCAAAAGTACAGTCAAGCATACTTTTCAGAAATTTATTTCAACATATTCCTGTGATTTTTCCATCTCAACTGGTTTCATATACTGAAAACTACATTAATGATCTCAGAAACTGCCATACAAGAAAACAAATATAGTAAACTTTGGTAGCATGAGACCCGGATATTTTCCATCTAGAAAATTTAAGGAGAAAAATGAGAATCAATATTTTCTGTTTCTCCTGAAATGGAGAGCTTATTCCTAAAATACTTGTGTTTAATCTCTGACTTAACCCACTGCTGGCAGGAAAATGTAGTGTTCACTATAGTATTATTTTGCAAAATGTCTACCAAGCATTCAAATAGTCAACCTCTTGATTTCACTTTCTCTTTGAGTTTTCCAATATTATTATTATTCAGTATGTTACTGACTTTACCAAATATCAGTATGATATAAAAGAAAATATTTTTTAAAAATCAAGGTAAAGGGCAAACAGAGGAGACAGGTTCATTGATGACAAGGACTTGATAAGCACTATTCTCTTTGTAAAAGCTAAAAAGAGGGTTGGCAGTAAATCTAGAAAATAGCCCTTATAGGAATCACAAAGACCATTTAGTTTGCTACCTGTACTTGGTTCTTTTTATTGAGATGCAAGAGTATTTTACAGGTACATGATGATACCCATTTCACAAATAATCTCAGAAGTGCATCTTCATCTCATTGAAAAATAGTATAAATAGGCGTAATGTCAAATTAATCAATAAAGGTTTTGTTTTGAAGATCTACATGATAATCTTTTTCTTTGTGATAATGTAGAAGTGCACATGTAAAACAAACAAGATACATTTTTTTCTCTTTTCTTTTCTTTTTCTTTATTCTTTTTTTTTTTTTTCTCTCTTTCTTCCCTCTCTACCCTTGTTGTCACTGGGGCTTAAGAGATGGTGACTGAGGCCCAATAATGGGGAACACCCCTACCTTAGTCCTCAGTCCTAGACTTAATTAATTTTACATGGTCTTTTCTTCTTCCCTTTTCCATTTTCTTCCCTTCTCCAACCCCTTCTATCAACTTTCTAAGGT
>NW_020870800.1:663064-665564 GCF_003789085.1 Penaeus vannamei
TCCAACAACCTTTGAGTACCTGAAGAAAATCTGTTTTCAAGGGTGTCGGGGACTGGGCCTGGGTCTGATTTTGGGAAAATTCCAGGGGGTTGGGCTGAGTTGCTGGGTGAGTGGAAGTCATTAAACTAATTGATTAGATAGATATATACAACATTCACGTCTTAACGAGATGGAAAAATATCTCGGGGGGGGGGGGGTCAATGGGGTGAATCCCCTTAGTAATCAAGGTATGGGCAGGGCATGAATCATAAAACAGATGATATATGATGGATTTCTACCTAATATGAAAAATTCTAGAAAAAGATAAGACAAGATGCTTGTTTTTAGTAAAATACTGAAATACATGGATGTGCTCTCTGTACCTCATGCCCTGGCAAAGGACAACTGATATCCACCATAAATACTTTGGCAGGATAAAGCTTTTATGATCATAAATCTCCAGGGTATATCTTCAGTGATATATAAACCATATTACAATCAGTACAGTCTTTCTGTCTGTTCACAAAATCAGTTGAATCATTGAGCGTGAAATTTAGGTATAGTAAGGGAATGAAACAGTTCTTACTTGTGATTAGCTTGTTGCTGTAAGGCTGATTTTGATTAGTATAAGAAATCCTATAAAATGTGCAGTACAGAGTGCAAGTATAAGACATTTTTGAAAATAAAAGATGGAATGTTTATCGGAGAAAAATTGACGTGATTAGTAAAAACTTTCCTTCTTAATAGATTTGTTTTATTGATAGTTTTTTAGTGATCTCCATTATTATTTCTTAGGTATAATTATTCTAAAGCAAATATTTAAAAAATAGATTCTGATGACCATTGGTATATTTCTTTTTATATAATTATTCTAAAACAAATAATTTATAAGTTACTGTTTTTTATGAAGTTTACATATACATGTAATTGACTTTGTTAAGAATATGTTGTACATGAAAATGCATTAACAGTAAATTGGTTTATTGTGTATATATTGTCTCACATAAAAAAAAGATACAACTCTATAAACATTTTTGAAACTGATTTTTTATTTGATGCAAAGTTATTATTGTCTTGGTAAATTGAAAATCAAGTAAGTCTGATTTGTTTATCTTTTAAGTAGGAAAGGCGTCATGCTTGTACTATGATCAATTAGCCTTTGAGTTTAGATTTGATATAGGAATTCTTTACATTGTAATCAAACGGTCAAAGTAATGTTTGTTTCAGTGCTAACATTTAAGTTGAAAAGTTTTTATCCTGTGCAGGTACAACAGAAGCAATAGTCAGGTTTCTAGGTTTTGTTTTTGAAGTATGGATGTTTCTTTGAAGCAAATGCATTCTTCATCTAAAGCCTTATCTATAAACAGCAAGAGAGAGAGAGAAAAAGATAAGTACAAGTCAGTTTAGAAATATTGTTGTAGCTCATTTGATATCACCCAAGTTCATTTTACTTACTTTAATGATTTTTTTCATTTTTAGTACATAAAACAGTGGTATGTTATATAGTCAGTGGCAATATTAACTAACTGTCAAATTAATTTAACATTTTCCAGGACAAAAGTGTCTTGTCATTTGACTGTAGATGTAAATAAACAGGGATTTCACTTGCTAGTGTACTATTAAAGTCTTGAGTTTTATGAACCTAAGGGATTAAACTGTGTGTGGTGTATAATTTATTCTCATCCTGGTAGTCGGGAAAATTAAAGTCAAGTGTGTTGGTTAGTCAAAAGAATATTCCTTAAAATGGGAAATTTGGAATAATGAAGTTTGATTTTTTTTTTCCCCCGCAAGGTGATAAAGGCATTGCCACAATCTTTGCTATTCTTTTCTTTAACTAGACTGTTATAAATTGCAAACTGTAGGATCTCTTACAATTGAATATAGAAAGTTTCTATCTTTAAGAACTAGTGAAACAGAATTGTAAGACAAATAGACTAAGAACTAATAACTAAAGCAAAAACATAATTACAATTTGTAATACACTATTTCTTACATATGCATATGTATTATGCACAGGGAACATTGTAATCTTGCAGATATATACATGTAATCCTTGAATTACATGAGCACATTCATACACATTCACTGTCATTGTCATCCTTGCCCACACTCACTATCATCCTTTCCCTCACTCAATACCATTCTTTCCTTCACTGTCATCCTCATGTTCATCCTCACCTTCATTCACATCCTAAATCTCATCCTCACCCTTACCCTCACCCTCACTCACATCCTGTCCCTTACTTACTGTCTGACTCACTGTGAATCTCAGTCTCATTTAAGTACACAGACACGCATGCCAAACATGTGGTCATAAGCTAATTAATTAGCACAGACGGGCATATGTCCAGTGTCATGCAGATGTGTTCACAAACATATACACACTTATGTATAAGCTTATGCATTGTTGGAAAATTATTAATTCTACCACCTAGATCATTAGACCTATTTGTATATAAGTAAACAACATCGGTGTAGCCAGGAGACACAGATGGCACTTGGCATCACTTGCTTTAGATTT
>NW_020870800.1:670564-678064 GCF_003789085.1 Penaeus vannamei
AGTGTCCAATGTTGTTATTTTTTTCCAGAAAGTCTTGTTTAATATGCATAGACTTCTAGGCTGTTGTCACTTGTTTTTTTTGTGTTCATGTACAGCATTATAAACCATTTGTGATTGTTGTCCAGACTTATTGTATGCTTGTTGCCTTCTGCCATCAAGTATCACCTTGAATGATTAGACTTGCGATTCAAAAGACAGTAAATATTATATTAAATGTAATCACATCAGTTACATAGTCCTTTAGGATCACAACTTTTTCCAGTGTATTTCAGTCTTTGTCCATCAAACATTCCATATTACTATGTCAATTACTGATGTATGCTGTACAAATTGCATTGTGTATTCTATTTTCTAAATTACCATTTCTTTGGATGCAGATTTTAGTATATTCATATGATGGTGCCTTACTAGACTGTTTTCATGGTACAATGGAGAAAAGGAAAAAGGACGAGGAAAAAAGTCATGGGCCCCTGTGGACATTGCTGCAGACCTCCAGATGCACGCATACTCCAATTTGGACAATACTTTGCATGACTATCACACTTTACTGTTATTTATAAAGCTTATAGGACTATGAACAGTATCTTCTAGGGAGGTATGTTTTTCTTTATATTAGGTGTAGCATTATAAATATATATTTTTTATGAATTTGTTACTTCCATGTAATTCATTTATCACTATAAACAGGGTTGTGTTGTGTAAACAGGGTTTGTCCTGTGTGTCATTATTACCAGATTTCATTTGCCCATGGAAGGTGGGTGTGTAAAAAGACAGGTGACCTTGTGCCAAAGAAACTGTTGGGAAATCCATCATCAAAATCTTACTCATTTGTGTGCTTTGTATGCATCATTCATTTGACTCACTCTTCACATTTTAAAGAAATAATTTACTTACTCTCAAGGATATTATAGACATTGCTGATTTCTAAAGTTTGCACTTTAAGTTTTTAGAAAGTGTTTATATAATGTTTTCCTATTGCAGATGGTAGTATTCTTTATAAATGTCTGTCAGTTTCATTTATTGTGTAAAATTAGAGCTTTAATTAGTTATTTATCACAAGCTTGTACTTTTTTTAAATAATAACCATTAATGAGTTAGGTTTAATTTGCTGTAACATGATCTGATACCATTTATAATTTTATGTTGCTGTATCTTTTTCAAGTTGAAATTACTGATATGTTTTATTTAAATAACTTAGTGTAGGGATACCTTTTGCTTTTAGGAATTTACAAATTTATTTATTTACATATTTTTATTTTTATTTATTATTAATATATATATTTTTTTCATTTTGTATAATTCAGTTCCTAATTAGAGAAAAAGATACATATATATTGTATAACTCAGTTCCTAATTAGGGGAATAGCTACATACATATTGTATGATTCATTTCCTAATTAAAGGAGTGGATACAAAGTCATGTTAGCCTCTTCCTGTGGGATTTCGAAAGAGTTACCAAATCAAATGATAACAAGAGTAATAGCGCAAATGGAAAAAGCAAGAGATGATTGTAATTTAGGAAAACTGTCATGTGTGTACTCTGTTATCCATTCATGAGAAGTTTTGATCATTATGCTTCACTTAAATCTGAAGAAATGCATTGCAGTTAACATTAATAGTAAGAAAGTCAAATACATTAACAACAGTAATTTACATTCAGTAGAAAATTTGTTACCTGTCGAACTCATTGTGAATATCACAGTTACTCAGTGCAAATCTTAGCCCTATAATTAAGGATTCACAGAAAATGAAAAGTGCATTAATTTTTTAGCTTCTAGATATTTTGTTTAGGGGACCTCCCCAAATTTTATTGTCTATAAACAATATGGATATTGGAATTTAAGTTAAAGACTATTTTGAAATGCATGATTTTTGTGCATTTTATTGCTAATATAGTTACATATATATTGAAATACAAGCTGAAAGTTAATGAATATTTTCTGAGTAAATTTGTAGTATATTCTAGCATATTATGAAATTACATTATTACTTAAGCTTTTGCCTTTTGTACTTATTTATTTATGAAATGCACCTCACAATATACTTTGCAGAAAATAGATAAAGCTTTGACAGTTTTAGAAAACATATTGACCATATAGATACTTGGAATATGGTTGAACAGGTGTGCAAAAGTGAAAGCAATAGGATGCGGTCAGGAGCAGAAATAGTGAACAAGTAATGGAAATATGACTAATTAAAGTTATTTATCCAAATCAATAGTGAAAAGAATATAAGACCAGAATGTTTAGTAGCTCATTTAGTGTACAGGGCCATTGTTATAATTGCTTTGAATGATTTTCAGGTATATTAAAAAAAAAAAAAACCTGCTGAAAGTTGTATTTATGAGAAAATTATAACTAAAATGGGTTACAGTATGTTAAAAAAAAAGTTTTATTCATAAGTTTATAAATTATAGTCAATGTTTTGAAAAGGCCTTATTATAGCGGATATACCGTTTTATGCTGTAATTTGGATATGTAATTCATGACTGTAACATGAATTTCATGTAATTTTTTGGTGGAATCTTTTTTTGGTTTGTATAATCTTTGATAAGGAGAGTTTATGGAACTTCTGAGCAAACATTTTGATACAATTTATGTATCTATGGTAAAGAGACTAAAAGGGAAAGTTTCAAAAGGCATCTGTTTCGGGTTGCTTGCGTCAATATAATTGCTGGTATCATTTTTGCAAAAACAGTTTTTTATGTGTAGCCTACATGTTAGAAACTCTTACATTCCATTAAAAAAATGATGCATATGTTTTGATTAAATTCAAATCTTTCATGGAAGCTATGCTTTGCTTTGAGTATACTCAAGAGCTTTTGCATTTGTGCATTTGTCTGTGGGTTTGGCTGTACTGTAATATTTGTAGATGAGCTTTAGTGATTTACTATGAATGCCTTTTTAAGGAAATTCAAATTGCAAAATAAAAAGAAATAATATGTAGCATGGAGTTTATGTTAATGAGTATTTGGATTATTTCAATATAGAGTTCATCATCTAAGAACATAAGATACAGAAAAAAACATGAGCTGTAAATTGGCCACATGAGAACCTTCTCAGCTGGCTTGTGTAATGGAGCTTTTATTGAGCATGACACTACACTTCTGATACCACATTGCTACATTTCATTATGCTCTTTGTTATACTTAATGATATGTAGATACTAATTTCCACAATGGTGCACTGCCTTTGATGGCATTTATCAAAGCCTTTTTGAATGTCTTTTTTTCTTTTCTTTTAGATAAAAAACCTATACCATACTGTATATTCCTGAGTATTATTAGTTCACTTTATGTAAGTTTTCACTTACATTTGATGTTTAATTGTTGGATGAGTTTTGTGTTTAGCAATGTGATGCACTGGAAGAAGTATTTGTTTGTTTATTCACATGTATGCTTATATATGCTCTCTGTAGACAGATAAGTGTCCCTATACACATGTGTTGGTATATATTTTTTTTCACCCATTTTACAAAGTTCACCTCTGTTTGTGTGTTTGTGTGTCTGTCTGTCTATCTGGGGTCTATAGGTATGTAATTTGTATGCAATTCAAGTGTGCATATTTACACCTCACACCTATGCATACAAACATAAATGAATAAATGCAACCTCCCCACACCCACACACAAACCACCCACACAAACCACATGCTCTAACCACAGCCCAACAGCTCTGTCATCTATCTACCGCAGGATTTAAGCTCTTGTGATCAGAGAAGCACCATCTCTTTGAAAGTCAAGAGGGCAAAGAAATCTGGAAAAGCATTGTGGTGAAATGGCATAGGTTCCTCCTTTGAATACCAGGGGTCCGAGGCTCTGATTTCTTTTAACCTTTTAGCTGGACTGAGATTAAGACGGGGAGTGCTTGAGTGCTTTTTTTTTTTTTTTTTTTTTTTTTTTTTTTTTTTTTTTATTGTTATTTTTGTGGTAATGATAATGGGTGTTTTTGAGGTGAGTGGGGGGGGGGGCACAGGTTTAGGAGAGTTTGGGAGAATAGATGAAAGGACATACTAACAAACTGCAAGCAAGCAAGCAAGGAAGCAAACTAACAAGCAAGCAAGCAGCAAACAACCAAAACCTACAAATGGACTGACTGACTGATTGTTTAAAGCACACACGCAATATCAGGCATAAGAAAAATACAAGTAAATCAAATGGGAAAGCAGCAAAATGTGATGGAACAAAGGAAGGCAAAGAGAGATAAGGGGTAGATAAAGAAAACAGAATCATGACAATGATATTAGAGAAACGAAGGCAAGTACGTTAAAGAGAGAAAGAGAAAGATAAAGGAGACATTCAAAGAAGATTAGAAACAAAGAGCAAAAAGAAGGACGCGCACAGACGAGAAAAGTCGGAGAAAGGATCCAAACTAACGATAGGGAACTAAGAGAAGGAGAGAGAGAGAGAGAGAAGCAGAGATCAACAACCGACTAGACGAGTCCAAAGGGCGAGGCAGACGGGCGAATTCAGCCCCCAGCCATTCCCATGTTCATCCCGTCTTGACCGAAATTCAGAAGTGGCGGAAGCGCGTATTACCCGACACACTGTCATCATTATCATCACGTTTCCGCCACGAATGCTTTCTTGGTGACGTTCGCGAGGCGGAGTTGACGTCACGCCCGCCCAGATTGTCAATTTTTATGTTTGTCGATGTGTTGGTAATGATTTTGCGGTGCTTGCCGGGCCTGCTTGCGCTGTTTTGCGGCGGGGGCGATGTTCTCTTCGGAAATGGCCTAATAATTGCAAACTGTGTGTGTGTGTGTGTGTGTGTGTGTGTGTGTGTGTGTGTGTGTGTGTGTGTGTGTGTGTGTGTGTGTGTGTGTGTGTGTGTGTGCGTGCGTGCGCGTGCGCGCGTGCACGTGTGAGTGTCTGTGTGTCTATCTGTAGGTGGGTGGGTGGGTAGGTGTGTGGGAGTGGGTGTGGGTGGGTGTAGGTCTGGGTGTGTGTGGATGGATCGATGGGTGGATGGTTGAATATATGCATGTGTGAATATATGTATACACCTATATGATTATGTACACACTTATGTAATTATTTATACACATACATAGTTATTCATACAGACATAGATGCATACATGAATGCGTGTATAGGATAAACAGTTTATAAGAGTGCGCGTCCAGGTTGATATATTAATAAGCTAATATTAAACACGTATCGTATGCCATGCTTGTAGCTAGGGGAACAGGTATAGGTTAGGGTTGAACTAAGGGCGTCTTGCTAATGACTGGTATGTGATATTATTGTTGTTTTTTGTTGTTTTTGCTTCTATTATTTTTATTAGTGTTGCTGTTGTTATTATTATTATTATTGTTACTATTATTATTATCATCATTATTTTTATCATTATTATTATCATCATTATTTTAATCATTATTATTATCATCATTATTTTAATCATTATTATTATCATTATTATTGTTGTTATTATTGTTATTTTTTATTATTATTGCAATTATTGTTATTATTGTGATCACAATTATCATTATTATTGTTGTTATTGTTATTATTTCCATTATTGTTATTATTGTTGTAATTGTTATTACTATTATAAATATTATTGTTATTATTGTTGTTGTTATTACTATTACAAATATTGTTATTATTATTAGTAGTAGTAGTATTGTTGTTGTTGTCATAATCATGATCATCAGCAGCAACAACATTGTTATTACTATTAGAATTATTGTTGTTATTACTGTGTCATTATCGTTATTGTTATTATTACTATTGCTGTTATTATTGCTATTATTATGGTTATTATTATTATTTCTGTTCATAATGGTAGTAATAATGATAATGATATTATTTTGATAATTGTTGTTGTTGTTGTTGTTGCTCTGCTTCTTGTTTGTCTGCTCATATTTACACATTTATTTGTTTTGTTATATGTTAGGCTAATCTCATTCCGTCGGATTCTCTCTCTCTCTCTCTCTCTCTCTCTCTCTCTCTCTCTCTCTCTCTCTCTCTCTCTCTCTCTCTTCTCTCTCTCTCTCTCTCTCTCTCTCTCTCTCTCTCTCTCTCTCTCTCTCTCTCTCTCTCTCTCTCTCTCTCTCTCTCTCTCTCTCTCTCTCTCTCTCTCCTCTCTCTCTTCTCTCTCTCTCTCTCTCTCTCTCTCTCTCTCTCTCTCTCTCTCTCTCTCTCTCTCTCTCTCTCTCTCTCTCTCTCTCTCTCTCTCTCTCTCTCTCTCTCCTCTCTCTCTCTCCTCTCCCTCTCTCCCTATCTCCCTCTCTCCCTCTCTCACTCACTCACGCACTCACTCCCTCCCTCCCTCCCTCCCTCCCTCCCTCCCTCACTTCCACTCCCTCTCCCCCCGTCTTCCCTTCCCTCTCTTCCTTTTCCCTTCTTTTCCTCTTTTCTCTCTTCTCGGTTTCCTCGTCTCCTCTCTTTCGCTGTTCCCACCAGTGGCCGGGTGCTAACAAGGTGAAATATTGTTACGGAGGTAGAGTCTGTGCGCGGATGGTAAAAATATTTTTATGTGAGCGAACCCTAACTCCCCCCCTTTTCCCACCCCCTCCTCCTCGTTTCCCTCTTCTCTCTCTTCTCTTCTCGTCTCTCTCTCTCTTCTCTCTCTCTCTCTCTCTCTCTCTCTCTCTCTCTCTCTCTCTCTCTCTCTCTCTTCTCTCTCTCTCTCTCTTCTCTCTAACTCTCTCTCTCTCTTAACTCTCTCCCTGTCTCTAACTTCTCTCTCTCCTCTCTCTCTCTCTCTCTCTCTCTCTCTCTCTCTCTCTCTCTCCTCTCTCTCTCTCCTCTCTCTCTCTCTCTCTCTCTCTTCTATCTCTCCTCTCCCCTCCTCCCTCCCTTCCCTCCCTTTCCCTCTCCCTCTCTTCTCTATCTGTCTATCTCTCTCTCCTCTCCTCCTCCTCCTCCTCCTCCTCCTCCTCCTCCTCCTCCTCCTCCTCCTCTCTTCCTCCTCCCTCTTCTTCTTTGACATCCCTCATCCGCTCTTCATTCCTTCCTCTATTTATTCCCCTCTCCCTCCCCTCCGTCTCATTTTCCTCTCCCTCCTTCCTCCCGTCCTTCGTCTCCCCTCTTCAATTCTTCCTTCCCTTCCACCTCCCCTTCCATGAACCCCAATTCCCCCTTTCCGTTCGCCTTGTCGCTCTTCCCCTCTTTTCTTCGTACCCCCTTCCCCCTCGTCTCCCCTCTCTCATCACCTTTTCGCTTTGTCCTCTCCCTCTCACCCTCCTCTCCTTCGCTTTTTCCCCTCTCCCCTCCTCTTCCTATCTCTTCCCTTCCCCTCATCCACACCTCCCACCCTAAGTCCTCTCTCCCCTCTCCCCTCTCCCTGCTTCCATTCTGCCACCCCCCTCTCGCCCCCCTTCACCTACCCCACCCCCCCTGTCGTCATCACGTGGGCGCCCCAGAGCCACCTGGCGGAAGGCGTGTCGGTGGCCGGGCCTCGGTGTGACGTCATGTCTCGAGTGTGGACGTAGTGGGGCCTCCACCTACGCTCCTCCTCCCTTCCTCGTCCTCGTCCTCATCCTCTACCTCCTCTTC
>NW_020870800.1:686130-688630 GCF_003789085.1 Penaeus vannamei
CAGACCCCATTCATTCCCCGTTGTTCCTCGAAATCCACACAACAGGTGTGCCCTCTGTACGCGTTGCTTAAGAGGCCGATGTGCGCGTGACGTCATACGGTAGTGTGTGTTCGCGCTGTAAACATTCGCCTTGTGTGAGAATCTACGGATGTTCGTCTGCCTCTTGCTGGGCGGATTTTATGTGTTATTATTTTGGCTACACTTTGGCACCGAGACTCGAGTATCTATTTTTTCCCCTTTTCTTTTTTTTTTCTTTTATTTCTACCGCATCTTGAGTATTGTTGGCAAGGTTTGTGTGACATTCCGCCCACACGCTCGCCGCCCGCCGCCAGCACACAGGCTGCGTCCGCTTATAGGCGAAGATGTCTTCGTCACAAGACATCATCATCGCATGCTCAGGAGGACGGGGAGAGAGAGAGAGAGAGAGAGAGAGAGAGAGAGAGAGAGAGAGAGAGAGAGAGAGAGAGAGAGAGAGAGAGAGAGAGAGGAGAGAGAGAGAAGAGAAAGCAGGAAGGGAAAAAGTGAGAAAGGAATGGAGTAGGAAGGAAAAGGGATGGAGGGAAAAAGGGAGAGAAGAACGTTTTGGAAAGGAAAGGCCGAAAAGAGAGGGGAGGAAAAATAGGAATTAGGAGATGGAAAAAGGGAAAAAGTAAAAGATGGAGATGAAAGAGAGAAAGGGAGGGAAGGGGTGGATGAAGGAAGTGAGAGATAGTGGCATAAGTGGAGCTGAGGAAGTGGATTTGGTCTTCATGGAGGAAGAGGAGGGGGAGGAGAAGGAAAAGGAGAAGGAGGAGGAGAATGAGAAAGAAAATGAGAAGAAGGAGAAGGAAGAGGAGGAGGAGGAAGAGAGGAGTAGGGGAAGAAGGGAGAAAAGTAGAGGTAGAAAAAATGGGAGACGGAAGTTAAAAGAGGGGGGGGGGGCAGTAGGAGACAGGGAGGGGGAGAAGGAAATAGGATAATGAGAAAAAAAATATGAGGGGAAGGAAAAGAAGCTGAAAAGAAGGAGAGAGGAGAGAAGGAAAATAAAAAGAGGGAAAGGGACGACAGGTAACGAGAGGAGGAAACTGGTACCAGGAATACACGCACACTGGTGGTACTGTGGTTGCAAGGTGGGTACCAGGTTGTGGTATCCGATTGGTAGGGAGAGAGGCGGTTGGTATTGCGGTTTTAGGGGAACGGGGAGTAGGAGAGGAAGGCTAAAGGAAGGTAGGGAGAGGAAGGAAAGGGAAGGTATGGAGAGGGAAGGAGAAAGGGAAGAGAAGGTAGGGAGAAGGAGGGGAAAGGGGAAAGTAAGGAGGGGAAGGGGAAAGGGGAAGGTAGGGAGAGGGAAAGGGAAGGTAGGGAGAGGGAAGGAAGGGGGAAAGGGGAGGTAGGGAGAGGGAAGGGAAAGGGGATAGAGAAGGAAGGGGGAAGGGGAAGGTAGGGAGAGGGAAGGGGAAAAGGGAAAGAGTAGTAGACGAGTAAAAGAGAAATAAAAGGGATGGAAGAGAAATGGAAGAAGGAGGTTGAATCAAGAAGTGGAAGAAAGAGAAAAAGAAAAATGATAAAATGGGGGGAAAATAGAAAGGAGGGGAAGAAGAAGTGGGCGAAGGAGAACATAAGAGAGTAGAGGAAGAAGGGAGAGAAATGAGAATAAGAGAGGGAGGGAGCGGAGGGGGAGGACAAGGAGGGGAGTGGGGATAGTACCTGCAGTGGAGTTTTTTTTCCACTGTGCACTCTTATCATTGCTGTCTTCCGCTCTGACACCATGTCTAACACCATGAGCTAGGCTTTACGTTCAAGAGAGGGGTGAGGGGAAGGGAGGGAGGGAGGCGGAACGCGAAGGGGAGATGGGGAGAGTGAGGGAGGGAGCGATGGGGCGGGTGGTGGGGGGAGGGGGAGGGGAGGGGAATGGAAGACAGGTCAGGGCAGGGGACAGGGGGTAGATAGGGGAAGGTAGGACAGGTCAGGGAAGGGAAGAAGGGGAGGGGAAGGGATGGGATGGGATGGGATGGGATGGGTTGGGATGGATGGGAAGGGAGGGAAGGAAGGGTAGGCGAGGGGAGGGAGGGAATGGGAGGGGGATGGAGAGGGAGGGAATGGGAAGGGAAGGCGAGGGGAGGGAGGGAATGGGAGGGATGGAGAGGGTGGGAATAGGAGGGATGAGGGGAGGGGAGGGAATGGAGTGGGAAGGGGAAGGAGAAAGGGGGGAGGGGAAGAGAAAAGGGAAGCAAGAGGGGGCTGAGGACAGGTTGATTCCCCCGCTCGTTCAGTGTAAGTGTCCTCCCCGCGGCCCGAGCGCTGGCTGGCCCCGCGCCAAAGCTGATGGATCTATAACCTGGTTTATGTCTGCGGGCTGCCGTTTCTGACACCCTCGTGGCTTCTGACACCAGCTGCGACTTATGACACTGGCCGACGCTCATGACGCCATCTGCGGCCTCTCACATCAACCGTGGTTTATTGGCATGGACACCAATTGCAGCTTATGACACACGCCGTGGCTCATGACGCTGTCTGTGGC
>NW_020870800.1:693630-696130 GCF_003789085.1 Penaeus vannamei
CCTTAAAACTTTATTCGTAAACGCAAAATGCCTATTCATGTAAATTATAAAAACATGAGACGCCCATTCATGAATCGTTAAAACATCTATTTTCTAAATCTGCAGAACGCCCATTCATAAACCAGTAAAATGCCTATTCATAAATCCATAGAACGCCCTTTCATGAACCCGTAAAAAACGCCCATTCATACATCTATAAATCCGTAAAGTAACCAATCCTAAACCAACTGAACGCTCTATTGTAAACCATCCAAATGCCCATTCAGAAGCCCGCAGAACGCCCATTCATAAACGACCATTTCTGAGCCCATTGAATGCCCTATCGTAAACCCATACATAACCCCGTCCATTCATAAATCCATAAAACGCCCATTGATAAATTCATGAAACGCCCATTCATAAATTCATGAAACGCCCATTCATAAACCTTCAAAACGACAGTTCCTGAACCCCTTTGAATACCCGACCGTAAAGCCCCAAACACCCTCTCCAGGAAACCGCCCATACACAAACCCGCAAACTGTCCATTCATAAATCCACGACCCTTCCATTCATAAATTCCCATCGCAGACTCCGCCCTCCCGGCTCTCCCATTCTTTAAACGTAAGTGTCGACAAGGTCTGTATTTATATAGACAGACCTTGAGTGTCGACGCCTACGGCCCATTCGGCAACGTCGAAATCAGGTCGTCGAGCGTGTGACGTCAACGACCTTTATTGATCTCCCGTCCTTGTCAGGAATCGGGAATCGAGAATCGGTAATCGGGCTTGGCCGTGGTACCCCCCCCCCTCAAGGGTAAGCACCGGAGCTCCTTGAGGCCCGGCGCTGTTGCTGTTATTTCCGTTGTTGTTATTGCCATGATTTTCAGTAAGACCTGCTTCTGTTATGTTTAGTGTCATCATTTTTGTTATTACTTTATTATTTTACTGTTATTATTGTTTTTTTTTTTTTGGTATTGGGTTATTATTATTATTATTATTATTATTATTATTATTATTATTATGATTATGATTATTATTATTACTATTATTATTTTATTATTATTATTATTATTATTATTATTATTATTATTATTATTATTATTATTATTATTACTATTACTAATGTGACTACTGCTACTACTATTGCTATTATTTTTTCATTGTCTTTTCTTTTTGATTTTATTAGTATTATTATTGTTATTGTTGTTATATTATTATTATTATTTTATTATTATTATTATTATTATTATATTCATTTCATCATCATCATCCAATTTCTCCATCTCTAGTTCCTCCTCATTTTCCTCCTCCTCCCTCTTCCTCTTTCCCCCTCTTCCTCCTATTAAACGCCCTTTCCCCCACCTCTCCGCCTCCTACGTCCTACTCCTCGTCCTCCTCCTCATGATCCTCATGGTCATTCTCACCCCCCAAGTCCTCCTCTTGCTCAAGTTTCTCCTCCTTCCTCTTCCCCTTTATCGTTCCCTCTTCCTCCCTTCACCCTTCTCTTGCTCACATCCTCCACCTCCACCTCCTCTTCTTGCTTTCCCCCCTCTTCCTTCTTTTTCCCTCCTTTTTTCTCCTTTCCCCCTTTTTCCTGCCTCCCTCTTCCTCCCCTCCCCTGCTCCTTCCCCTCCTCCCCTTCTTCCCCTTCCTCTCTCTCTTCTCCTTCTTCAATTCCTCCTCCTTTCCTCCATTTTCTCCTCCTTTTCTTTCTTCTTCCCCTCCCCCTTCTTTTCCCTCCCTCTTCTCCCTTCCCCTTTCTTCTTGCCTCCCTCTTCCTCCCTTTCCTGCCTCTTGCCCGCCTCTTCCTCCTCCTTCTTCTTCGTCTCCTCCTGCTCCTTCTCCTCCCTTCCCTCCCCTCTCCTTTTTCCCTTCCACCTCCCCTCTCGCCTCACCCCTTCTCTCCCTTCTCCCCCTCTTCACTTTCCCCTCCCCCTCTACTCCCCTCCCCCTCCCAGGCCCCCACGCGAAGACCTGCCCCCCCCCCCCCGCAGCCAGAAGTCCCGTAAGCCTCAAGACGTCACCCGAGACGAGGCTTAAGACGTCGAGAGCGCGACGGAGACGCACCCATCGCCTTCCCGTCTCGAGACCTCGTTCTATAACCGCGATTCCGTGTATATATACTCCTATTTAAGCCTATTCCCGCGGCGTCTTAAGTGTTATTTATAGCCTCCATTCACAAGGAAGGGGAGGGGGACTAAGGAAAAGAAAGGAAGAAAGAGAGAGAGAGAAGAAGGAAAAAAAGGAATGGGCATGAAGTAAAATGAGAGAAGCGGTGATGACTCACGCCACAATGTATGAATTTACTGTTTGATGTAATGCTCGGAGTAAATTTCGCCGTTCGACGCGCGGAGCTTCTGGCACGCCCCTCGCCGAGCCCTTCCGCGCATGCGCCCTGCGTCGCTCCCGTTTTATGAATGAACGCTGAGTACGAAGCCGGCGAAAGAGGGCTGGGGTCCGCGCGTGTGTGTGTGTGTCTGTTTGTGAATGTGCGTGCGTGCGTGTGTTTGTGTGTACGA
>NW_020870800.1:698630-703504 GCF_003789085.1 Penaeus vannamei
TCTTCCGGCTTGTCTTCTGCCTCACTCTCACTCCTCTCCCTCCCCTCTCCTCCCTCCTTTTCCCTCCCCTCCCCATCCCCCTCCTCCTCCCCTCCCCTCCTCCTCCCTTCCTCCCCCACCCAAATTGGCCAGGTCCATCCCCTCCCCCCGAGGGGGCAGTTTCCCTGAGTGTCAAAAATTGGCCCATTTAACGAGGGCCTCAACGGCCACCGTCATGATATTCAGAATGGGCCACTTCCGTCACCCTGCATGACTTAGTGCATGACTCGCGCGTTGTGTATATATATATATATGTATGTACGTACGTACGTATGTATGTATGTATGTATGTATGTATGTATGTATGTATGTATGCGTGCACACAAAAAAGAAAGAAAAAAAGAAACAAGTATATATATATGTAGATATATACATACACATTTACTTATTTATATATATCCCTCTCTCTCTCCCTTCCGATAAACTATCTGCCTGTCTATATATATATATATATATATATATATATATATATATATATATATATATTATATATAATATAATGTTGTGTGTGTGTGTGTGTGTATATATATATTATATATATATATATATATATATATATATATATATATATATATATATATATACATGTATATATTTATATATAGTATATATTATGTGTATATGTATAGATATTTGGCTGTCTATTTATATCTATATCTATCTATCAATCTATCTGTCTATTTGCTTCTTCCTTCACCATCATCTCCCCCTAAGACACAAACTGGTAGACAGATTTGACATATACAGATTGATACACAGACACAGACAAATAGACATAATATCAAAAATAAGCACAGAAAGATGTTGATAGGCAGGCCAGACTTAGAGATGAGTAAGACAGATACAGAGAGACAGACGGACAGACAGACAGACACTGATAAACAAGGCAGGCGTTCATAGGCAGACAAGACCGAGAGAAAAGGCACAGACAAACGGACAAGAGAGAGAGCAGCACAAAGACAGACGGACAGACAGGCACAAAGACAGACGGACAGACAGGCACAAAGAGACGACAGACAGGCACAAAGGAGACAGACAGACAAAGACAGACAGACAGAAAGACACAAAGACAAGAGGAAGACACAAAGACAGACAGACAGGCACAAAGATGAGGGGACAAAGACAAACAGACACAAAGACAGACGGACAGACACAAAGACACAAGAAGACGGGCAGACACAAAGACACAAAGACAGACGGGCAGAGAGACACAAAGACAGACGGGCAGACAGGATGAGACAGGCACAAAGACAGACAGACGGGCAAGACACAAAGACAGACGGACAGACGAAGACACAAAGACAGACGGACAGACACAAAGACAGGCGGGCAGACACAGACACAAAGACAGGCGGGCAGACAGACACAAACGCAGCACCCCACACCACAGAGAGAGTGAGTCCCACGATCTCGAAACGGAGGGAAGGGACCGGCGGAGGAGGAGGCCATGCTATTAGGGTTCGTGTGAAGTTTCAGTGGCAGGACAGTCATTACTTGATGGCGTTTTTGCTTCGTGTGTAATGCGCAGGGAGGGAGAGGGGGAGGGGAGGAGAGAGGGAGAGAAGGAGATAGGGAGGGAGATAGATAGGTGAGGAGATAGGGGGGGAGGGAGTGAGGGAGTTAGATAGATTGGGAGAGAAGGAGATAGGGAGGGGAGAGAAAGGCGATAGGAGGGAGGGAGGGAGATAGGGAGAGAATGGAGGGAGATAGGGAGAGAAAGGATAAGGGCTAGAGAGAGAGAGAGACGACAGAGAGACAGACAGACAGGACAGACAGACAGACAGACAGACAGACAGACAGACAGACAGGCAGGCAAGGCAGACAGACAAGACAGACAGAGAGCGAGAGCAAGAGCAAGAGAAAGAAAGAATGACTGGGTGAGTGAGTGAGTGAGTCAGTCACGCAGATATAAATATCGAGATGAATACAAAGACAAATAAGCACATTGCAGTGACCAATCAGTAAACAACATATATTTGTAAGTACAACTGTAAAATCCTGATTTGTAATCGTGGAGTATACTAATATTTGTCAAGGTTACACAAAGGAAAAGTAATATTTCTTGCGAGACAGTATGGATAAGCCACTTACATCGAGGATATGAGGCGAAGGATAATGGTCGAGTTACAGGTGCAAGGACTCAGTGACTGGGAAGAAGTGCACAGGTGTAAGGATAGTTGCGGTGTAAATATGGGAAGGATTTTAAGGTTAAAGTTAAGGATGATCTGAAGTGTAATTTCAGTGATGTAAGGAGAGTAAAGGTGATGTTAAGTGTACACTGAAATCTGGCTAGACTTTTGAAAGTACTTGAAAAGAAAGGGTATGCATGAGAAAGAATATTTTTACAATACAAGAGATGTACTTGACCGGTTTCGAATACATCTTCGTCAGAAATACAATTGTAATGTATTTCTGACGGTCAGATACATCTCTTGTATTGTGAAGATATTCATTCTCATTCTTCCCTTTTCTACATTTGTCAACATGAATACGGTTCAGTACTTCAGAAGTGTGGGTGTATGTGCAATACAACAAAATTGATTTTCTAGAGATATGGCCCTTGATTTAGGGCCGTGATAAAGATTGAGGGGCTTTAGACGGGCTGTTGTATGTATCTAAATAATGTTTGAGAGTCAAAGTCAAATAAAACCATGTAAGGCATCTAAATATGTTAAACTGTAAGGTAATGACGATAATTCTAGTTGAATAGAATAAGTTTTTTTTTTTTTTCTCAGTAGGCTTATCAACAAGAGTAGGTCAAAAGTTCCTCAATGAGGGATTGAGTGAAAAACAACAACATTCCTTTAATATTTATTAAACTGGTATGACAGAGGGTATATGACGAGGTTTGTGTGTGACGAGATGCCACAATCAGCGCCTCGACTTGGGCCAGCTACAGCACTCTTTATGAATGACTCGAAAATGGAGAAGTAAAAGAGAAAATGTAGGTCAGAAAATTGATAGTCCGAAAGAAAATAATGGAGAGTGACCACATGCGAAATTATACGTTTTCCTTATCTTTATTGCGGTATTCATCTAATGACACGTTCCACGGTTCGAGGAACCTTTCATGCAGCTGCATTTAAACCGCTGTGGGAGCTCTAATCCACTTGTATTTTCTCTGTGATAGCTTGAAGCCAGCGCTCTTGGTAGGCCGGACAAATCGAGCAGTTTCGAATGGAGCTCCGAAGGGGAAAAGGAAGGGGAGAATGAGAATGAAAGGGAGAGGGAGAGAGGTGGAGAGAGAGTAGAGAGAGGGATGTGGGTAAAAAGAGAGGGATATAGGTAAAGAGAGAGTGAGAGAAGTAGATAGGGGGGGGTAGAGAGGGAGAGTGGGGGGTAGAGAGAGAGAGAAGAGGGGGAAGAGTGAGGAGAGAGGGGGAATAGTGATAGAGATGGAGGCAAGATAGTGAGGGAGAGGAGGGAAGAGAGTGAGGGATAGGGGGAAGAGAGAGTGAAAGTGAAAGAGAGAGTGAAAGTGAAAGAGAGAGGGAAAGTGAAAGAGAGACAAGAAAATGAAATAGAGAAAAAATGAAAAATAGAGAGAAAAGAAAAAATGAAATAGAGAAAGTGAAAGAGAGAGAAAAGTGAAAGAAGAGAGAAAGTGAAAGAGAGAGAGAAAGTGAAGAGAGAGAGAAAGGAGAGAGAGGAGAGAGAGAGCAGAGAGAAGAGAGAGAGGAGAGAGAGAGAGAGAGAGAGAGAGAGAGAGAGAGAGAGAGAGAGAGAGAGAGAGAGAGAGACCTTGAGAAGAGTGCCCACACTTTTACAAAGGGCAAAGGGTAAACAGATCGTATTTGGTCTGCGATTTCGTGCATGAAAGATTGTCCTCTTGGTGTTGTTTGGAAGAGGGGGAGGGCGGAGGGGGGAGGGGGAGAGAGAAAGAGAAACGGGGTACGTAGGAGCGGAGGCGGAAAAGGAAAGGGAGGGAAGAAAGCAGGGAAGAAGGTGAAGGGGAAAGTGAAAGAGAGAGATAGGGAGAGGATGGAGAGGGAACAAGGACGAGGAGAAAACGAAAGAAGAAAGATATTATCTATATCTATCTATCTATCTATCTATATATTCTTACATACATGCATCCAACATATATTATATATCTATATATATATATATATATATTATATATTATATATATATATTATATTTTATATATATATACATATATATATTATATATATATATATATAATATACGTATATTATATATATATAAATAAAGGAATATGGAGAAATGGATAGACTGAATCGAGTTACGTTACTGTCCTGGGGGGTGAGGGTCAATCGGCAGTGTCTGTAGGAAACCCTTTCCCCCTCTCCCCTTCTTTCCCTCCTCCCTTCCCTTCTCCGTCCCTCCCCACCCTTTCTCTCTCCCTCTCCTCCCCCTCCCATGTTTCTACCGGATGTGTTGGTGCCGTTATTTCATCAGCGCTGCAGAAGACGGAGTCATTCATGACCTGGACGAATGGGCGTGAGGGCGGGCGGGATAGTCAGTGACGGACGTGTCGGGGCGGATGTACGAACGAACATTCTGTGGGTGGGACGTTTATAATACTCTGGGGAGGAAGGGGAGGGGTGTTTGTGGTGGGGAGGGGAGGGCAAGGGGCACAGGCAAGGAGGGGAGGGAGAGAGGGTTGGAGGGACGGTGCAGGCCGGGGGAAGGGAGGGGAGCGAGAGGGGAAAGTGGAGCATTGTGGATAATGGTCACTGGGGAGGGAAGCACACGAGGGCCGGCTTCGTACGCCGCCGCGGGTTTATGAATGGGCCCAGTCATGAATGGCACTGACGTGGCTGCTCCTGCTGCCGCTGCTGCTCCCAAAGCCTCTGTATTCCGCTACCGCT
>NW_020870800.1:704252-706752 GCF_003789085.1 Penaeus vannamei
CCACCCACCCCGGTCCATATCAGCGAACTCCCTACCCAAAGCCACATGCCCCCTGACATACCCCTCCCACACCGCTCCCCACCCCTGTCTACCTCTCATACCCCTCCACAAATCTCAACCCCCCTTACCCCACGACACCCCTCCCCAATCCACCTCTCATACCCCCACCCCCACACCAATACCCCAACAAACTCTACCCGCACCCCCAACAAACCCCAACAAATCTCTACCTCCCTATGCACCTCATCACCCCCCCACAAACCCCAACAAATCTCTACCCCCACCCTATCCACCTCTCATACCCCCCACACAAACCCCAACAAACTTCTACCCCCCAGCCCCACCCCCACCCCACAACCTCCCCCGCATCCCTACAACAGCTACGTCAGCACGTACGCGTATTGCAAAGCATGACGCAACGGAGCTCTAGGGATCGGAGTTGGTGGGAGTGAGGGCGGGGGTGAGGGGAGAAGAGGGGGGGGAGGGTTGATTCCGGATTAGAGGGGGGAGGAGGTTGCGAAAGAGGTTTGGGGAGTGGCGGCCAAGAGTGGGTGGCTTGTTGTTATTACACTTTCAATCTACGAGGAAGCTTTTTTAATGGGCGGTGTGTGTGGCAACTAGCGCGCACCTGTGGGGTGGGCGGGCTGGTGCGGGGCTGCTCGTGCCTTTTGGTTGGTTGGTTGTTGTTGTTGTTGTTGTTGTTGTTGTTGTTGTTGTTTTCTACGTTTTCTTATCATCGTCATCTTCAACATCATCTTCATCTTCATCGTTATCATCATTATCACCATCACCATTTCCATCGTCATCATCACTGTCATCACAATCACCGTTATCATTAACAATATCATTATTTATCATCATTATTATTATTATTATTATTATTATTATTATTGATTATTATTATTTATTATTATTATTATTATTATTTATTATTATTATATTATTATTATATTATTATTTTATATATTTATTGATATTATATTATTATTATTATATTATATTATTATTTATTATTATGTTATTATTTATTATTATTATATTATTATTATCATTATTATTATTATTATATTATATTACTGTTATGATTATTATTATTTATTGTTATTGATTTTTAAATTATTATTATTATTTCTATTAATATTATTCTTATGATTTCTTTATTTGTTATTGTTATTAGTAATAGTAGTGTTGTTATTAATATTATTGTTGTTATTATTTTTTTATTATTATCATCATCATCATTATTGTATTATTGAGACACATGAATATATTTTGCATAAAACTAGTGGTTTTTTTTCTTAATGTACTCATTTATAATGTACATTGATTTACATTTATCTTATATTGTTTTGTCCATCTGCAATTTGTTTATTTATTTTTTATTTTTTTTTTTTTTATTTTTTTCAGGTAAGGCGCAGGGAGGTTCAAAGCAGCGGGAGATGTGTATCGCGGTAATATATTGGGTATAACGAGTGTATAGGCTGTGTGAATGGATTGCTTGGCGTTAACTCGTTCATTCATTGCATAACCCCCTTCCCTCTCTCTACTCCTCCTCCCTTTTCTCCCCTCTTCCCCCTCTCTCTGTACGCCTCCTCCTCCTCTGTATGCCTCTTCCTCTTCTTTATCCCTTCTCTCTACTCCTCTTCCTCCTTATTATCCTTGCCTCTCTCTCTCTTCCTCCCTCCTCCTCCTCCTCCTCCTCCTCCTCCTCCTCCTCCTCCTCCTCCTCCTCCTCCCTCCACTTCCTCTTCCTTCCCTCTCTCTCCTCCACCTCCTCTACTCCTCCTCTGCTGCTGCTTTACTAATGCTTGTCCTCCCCCTCCTCCTCCTTCTACAACTTTTCCTACTTATACTCTATCTCTCTCTCTCCTACTCCTCCACTTCATTTTCTTCCTCTTGCTCCCTCCTCTCCTCTCTCTCCTTCCCCTTCCCACCCATTTCCCCTCTTCCTCTCTCTCCCTCTCCACTTTATCCCTTTTCCCTCCCTCTCATTGTCTCCCCTTCCCCCTCCTTCCTCTATCCCTCATCTCCCTCCCTGCCCCTCCTACTCCCTGTTGCACTCAGTCATTCATCCAGTGCATATCGAACTCTCCTCCCACCTATCCTCCTCCCCCCCTGTCGCCCCCTCCCCCCTCTGTCTCTACCCCCTCACCCCTTACCCCCCCCCTCCCTCCCCCGGACACGTGTTCTGAGCGACCCCGTTGATGTATCCGGTCGATCGTCAGAACATCGGCATGATATTAGTGCCTCCCCCACCCCACACATGTACACCCTGTGACCCCACTTGTCTCCCTCGTTCCTCTCCCCTCTCCCCTCTTTCCCTCACGCTCTCCCCTCCTTCCCTCTCCCCTCTCCCCTCCTTCCCTCCTTCCCTCCTTCCCTCTCCCTTCCTCCCTTCCCCCCTCTCCCTGCCTCCCTATTTCTATTCTCTCGTGCACCTACACATTCCTCTCCTCTCCTCTCCCCTTGTTCTCTTCTTTTTTCGGCTTTTTTGTGTGAT
>NW_020870800.1:716752-724252 GCF_003789085.1 Penaeus vannamei
TCGGAACCCATCTAAGAAGTTTTAGAAACGATAAAAGGGAATTTAGGAAACCAGGGTCGATTTTAAGCCAATTTGACCGATTTATTTATATCAAAAGTAAAACAATAAATCTTTTCATATTGCTATTCAAAATTTTATACACAAAGCATTTAATATTTATTCGTTTTTGTTGTTGGTTTGTATGTGTTTTTTTTATATGAAATACAAACATCCAAGAATTAAATATAAATTAAATAAAACCGAGGGGTGTGTCTTCCATAATGGCCGCAAACCGAGTTACTTCCCTTTTAAACCCTTGTTTCCTGTTTTTCTTTCCTTTTCTTAGTGGGATCCCAACCACCTGATATGTCTCTATTTACGTGTCCATTTGTATCTCCCTGTCATTTCACTTTCTGGGTATATAGCCTTAATGTATGATATTTTTGCTCACTGTTGGTTTTTAGAATAGTCTCCCCTCTCGAAATGCAGACGCCTCGTTTTCTGTTTTGGACGAAGGGGGAACTATTAAAAAAATTGTCGTTGATAGCGGAAGAATCACATGGTTCTGATGGAGATAATGTGCTGGTCTAAGTAAGAATGACATATTTAATTAACTAAATCTGAAATACTGTTTTTTTTTCTGGTGGCATTCAAAGAGACGAGATTTTTCTGTCTGTATAATATGATTTGGGGATACGTGATGCGTGTTATTGTTTTGAATCAATTTGATGTATGAAAAAATTAACAAAACGGAATTTTGTGTTTAGAAAAAATCTTGTGACAGATCCTCGAAATTTTCAACCATAAACAAGTAATATTCAAATCAAAATTAAAGTTCCTATTTCATCCACACAGTTCCAATTAAATTCCTAAATTCTCCTTCTCTTCTCATCTCCTATCTCTCCCTAACATCCACTTCCCTTCCTTCCTTCTTTCCATCCCCGCCTTCCCTCGTGAGAAGTTAATTTTCAATTCCATGTCTTGAATTCTCTAAGAAACAGACGCGTAAATTTCGGCTGAAAAATTCGCTCATGATTTTAGATCTTGGGTCGTCGTCGCCGCCATCTTTGGGCTCGAGACCCACCAGGACGCGGCGGTCGTTTTGCTTTGTGTTTCGGATTTCTTGGTCTTTATTTTTTCTCCTTACTTATTTTACTCATACATATATGTGGATAATTATATATATATATATATATATATATATATTATATATATATATATATGTGTGTGTGTGTGTGTGTGTGTGTGTGTGTGTGTGTGTGTGTGTGAGTTCTGTATGTCTATAGACACACACACACACACACACACAATATATGTATGTGTGTGCCCTCTCTCTCTCTCTCTCTCTCTCTCTCTCTCTCTCTCTCTATATATATATATATATATATATATATATATATATATATATATATATATATATATGTGTGTGTGTGTGTGTGTGTGTCGTGTGTGTGCGTGTGTGTGTGTGTGTGTGAATTCATACATACATTGATTAAATATATACTTTCTAAAATACCTAAACCTCCTACTCCACAAGACCCGACTCCCCCAACTTGCGAAAGGTTGGGAAAGGTCAGATGTCCCTCAACGGCCACCGGGAAGTTAACCCTATCTGGCAACTGACATCTTCTGGATATAAACCCACTATTTGTCTACGAAAATCAGGTAATGGCTGCCGAACTTCAGTGAAACTTTGCGCTGTGACATTTGCTTAAGTTTTGTAACTGTGTTGATACGGCTTTCTTTTTTATATTGTTGCTTTGCTTATATTGGCGTGTGTTATACGTGTAATTTGTGTCTTATATCTTTCATCTCGTGCATATATTTCGTGATTTACACATATTGTCCTATAATGGTCGTCTGGAATAATCTTATATACTGATGGGTTTATGTGCTGCCCTCTTAACACACCCTTCATAATATGTACACACACACACACATATATATATATATATATATACAAACACACACACGTACGTACATATATACATTGTCAACGTAAGAGGTTGGGGCCTAGAGCAGGTGAATGAAAGGGATCTTGGCTGGAGGGTTTATTGGGGAAGGTTTTATGCGAAACCCCACGAAAAACGCGTGCCCCGGGTGCCGAGGGCGGAGCGGTGGCGAGCAAGACCATCTGTCTGCCGTCTGCCTTTCTCTTCTGCTCTCCCCTGCCGTCTGACGAGGCTTCCTTTTAAGCAGATTTTTCCAGTGAGAGCGTTTGCTTGCTTAGGCCATAGGTGTCAGAAGAGAAAGTAGAGTGAACACCTATATCTGCGGCCTGGGTGCGAAGTTGGTCTTGCCGGTCCTCTTCCCTCCAGACAAAACTCATCGCCATTGCAAAATATAATGAAATGTTGAGGAGACGGGAACTGCCCGTCACACCCAGCAAGTGAGGCAGGCTGTGGGTCCCGTTGGGCCTACATTGACCTCAAGATGTTTGACTTAGCACATCACAATTTGCTATGGGGAATCCTGAGACTTAGGAGAATTCCAGCAGGGATTATTGGTTTACTAGCAAGCCTATATACTGTTACTGAAAGTACCGTAATGTGTGGTGGGGACCTGTCGAGTTTCTTCCCTGTGAGTGAGGCAAGGCTGTGTCCTTGCACCAATACTTTTCAACACTTTCATGGTGTGGATACTGGTCAGAGATACTATCCAAAGTGACCGTGGAGCAACACGGGGCAACATCAAGGTCACGGACCTTAACTTTGTCGATGTTGCGATTCTATCTGCGTCTCTGGAATCTTGGTGGCGGTTCTTGATACACTCAACAATGAGGTGAAGCAACTGGGCTTGCAGGTCTCCTGGACCAAGTCCAAGATCCAGGATTTTGGAAGCCTGTTAGAACCTGTTCAGTCGATACAGGCTTGTAGCAAGGACGTTGAAGTCAGAGAGGGGTCTGCATACCTTGGTAGTGCAATCCATGTTTATGGGCTTTCAGACCAGGAAGTGAGTAAAAGGACTGTTTTGGCAGCAGGAGACATGATCTCAGTTGACAAGAATATTTGGAGGTGCTGGTACCTATGCAGAAGGACTAAGTTATGTCTTCAAGGCCTTGATCCTCCAGTTTTGTTCTATGGAAGCGAAACATGGATGCTATCTAGTGACTTGGAGTCACATCTCCGTGCCTCTTGTAACAAGTCCCTGTACCAGATCATGGGGTACAGTTGGCAGGACCATGTATCCAACCGACGACTTCACTTTGATATTGGCATGGTACTGTTACTTGCATAATTCGTGATCACCAACTCAAGCTATTCGGGGACCTTGCTTGTTTCCCTGTAGATGACCCTGTCCACAAGTTGTCTCTTTACAAGACAATCCTACGTGTAGGAGGCCCATGGGGGAAGGCCTAGGAAGTCGTGGCTTAGACAGCTCGACTAGACCTGTCGTGAAGAACTAGAGATGGGCCGAGGACCTGCCTGGCGACTCGCCATGAGGGACCCGCGTGGCTGGAAGCGAAGGTGGATGCGGCTATGCACCCCCTCGGCGTCAGCCCCTTTGTTGAAGATGATGATATATATATATATATTATATATATATATATATATATAATATATAATGTGTGTGTGTGTGTGTGTGTATTTGTGCGTGGCGTTTGTTTTAAATAATGCCACAGAGATTTTAAAACTTGACAAATATTCTGCATGATTTCAGCGGCAATTCACCGCAGCAAGGAAATCATGAACATCGAAAACAAATAAATTAAGGCTACTGCAAGTTGTATACCGTAACTAATACAACCACGCTGATTAAATACAGTAAAATGAGAAAATCAACCTGAACTTCCCAGGTAGGCCTAAATACCGTAAAAAGCAAATGATAACTTATATTACCTACTTCCCTTATCAATATTTCCTCTATCGCAATATCACTTACTTATATCGCAGAGAGAGAGAAAAAAAACTTCTCTCGGTGAATTTCTCATATATATACTTTTTGTACGAAGTCTAACCAATCACGCGAACTATATGAATCCGAAGCCAGGGCCAGAGAAGTGAGGGAATCGAACATAACTCATATGGTATTTGTCTGTTTGTTGAGGTGTGGAAAGTTTATTTTATTCTTGATAGAAGTGGAGAGAGAGAGGAAGGAGGGAAGGGAAGGAGGAGAGAGAGAAGGAAGGAGGGAAGGGAAGGAGAGAGAGAGAAGGAAGGAGGAAGGGGAAGGAGAGAGAGAAGGAAGGAGGGAAGGGAAGGAGAGAGAAGGAAGGAGGGAGAAGGAGAGAAGGGGAAGAAGTGGAAGGAGAGAGAGAAGGAAGGAGGGAATGGGAAGGAGAGAGAGAAGGAAGGAAGGGAGAAGGAAGAGAGAGAAGGAAGAAGAGAAGAGAGAGAGAGAGAGAGGAAGGAAGGAAGAAGAGAGAAGGAAGGAAGGGAAGGAGAGAGAGAAGGAAGAGGGAAGGTAAGGAGAGAGAGAAGGAAGGAGGGAAGGGAAGGAAGAGAGAGGAAGGAGGAAGGGGAAGGAGAAGAGAAAAGGAAGGAAGGAAGGGGATAGAAGGAAGGAAGGAGAAAGGAAGAGGAAGGGGAAGGAGAGAGAGAAGGAAAGGAGAGAGAGGGAAGGAAGAGAAGAGAAGGAAAGGGAAGGGGAAGGAGAGAGAGAAGAAGGAAGGAAGAAAGGAGGAGAGGGAAGAGAAGGAAGCAGGAGAGAAGAGAGGAGGAGAAAGGGAAGGAGAGAGAGAAGGAAGGAGGGAAGGGAGAGAGAGAGAAGGAGGAAGGAAGGAGAAGGGGAAAGGAGGAAGAGAGAGAGAGAGAAGAGAGAGAGAGAGAGAGAGAGAGAGAGAGAGAGAGAGAGAGAGAGAGAGAGAGAGAGAGAGAGAGAGAGAGAGAGAAGAAGAGAGAGAGAGAGAGAGAGAGAGAGAGAGAGAGAGAGAGAGAGAAGAGAGAGAGAAGAGAAGAGAGAGAGAGAGAGAAGAGAGAGAAGAGAGAGGAGAAGGAAGAAGGAGAGAGAAAGGAAAGGGAAAGGAGAAGGAGAGAGAAAGGGAAAGGGAAAGGAAGAGGGAAAGATAGATAGATAGAAAAGATAAGGAAGTAGTATATACGTATCACGTTTTTTAAGTCTTTCTACCTCTCTCTCTTTTCCCTTTTCTCTCCTCCTCTCTCTTCCCTCTCCCTCTCTCTCTTACCCTTCCTCTCTCTCCCCTCCTCCTCTCTCTCTCTCCCATCCTTCCTCATTCTCCCTCCCCCTCCTCTCTCTCTCTATTTCTATCCATACTACCCCTCCTAAGCACACTCAGATACACACACAAAACACCCATTCGTAATTTTCAGTAGGCCTACCCACCAGCATCAATAACACTCCCTACCCTAAGACAACCACAGGAGCCAAAACTCTTTTTCCCTTTTATATATATATATTTTTTCCCTTTTTCATATATATATATGTTATTTTTCCCCGTGGATCATGACGTTAATGACTTCCCAAATGGCTTCGATACGGTGGTGTATTTTCGGGCTGTGTTTACGAATGGCGGTGAGGTTGTGGGAAAGGAAACAGGCGTTTTTTGATTTATTTATTTCTGTATGTGTTGTTGTGTTGTTGTTGTTGGTGGTGGCGGTGGTGTTTTTTGTGTTGTTTTGTTGTTGGTGTGTGGTGTGTTGGTGTGTGTGTTGTGTGTGTGTACTGTTGTTGTGTGTATTGTGTTGTGTGTGTGTGTGTGTGTGTGTGTGTGTGTGTGTGTGTGTGTGTGTGTGTGTGTGTGTGTGTGTCGTGTGTGTGGTGTGTGTGTGTGTGTGTGTGTGAGAGAGATGTGAGAGAGAAGAGAGAGAGAGAGAGAGAGAGAGAGAGAGAGAGAGAGAGAGAGAGAGAGAGAGAGAGACCATGTACGTACGCACACACACACACACGGACAACACACACACACTCACACTTTCTCACTCATACCGATAGATAAATACAAATACATAAATAAACACATTTAAAACAGACAGGCAGGTGAATGTCACATTAACTGATGATAAACAGAGACTAAAAAAAATAACAAGAAATAGCGAAATACATCCACACACATCAAAAGTAACAAAGCATACAATTAGATGAAAAAAAAAATCTAAAAAATAAAAAAAAACTACAATAGGCATCACCAATACCCATCAATGCCACACACACACACACAGCTCCCCAGTGCCGCCTCCCCCTCCCCCCTCCCCCGCTATGAGTGCCACAGAGCCAAGGGAATTGGCACCCTCTGAAGGCACTGGGGCAATACCGGCTGACCGTAAGGCATTGTCTCCCTCACAGTTTTATGAGGCGTGAGAACCCAGGCAGATTAATGAGGGGGAATCATTGTGAGGGATGGTGAGGAGAGAGAGAGGGAGGGAGGCAGGGGTGGGGGTGTGGTGGAGGAGAGAAGGGAGAGGAGGGGTGGAGGGAGGGAGGAAGAAATGAAGGAAGGAGGAAGGAGGGAGGGAGAGGGAGAGGGAGACGAGGGAGGAGAGGAGAGAGAGAGAGGAAGAGGGAAGAAGTGAAGGAGAAAAGGAAGGGGGGAGGGAGGGAGGGAGGGAGGGAAGGAAGGAAGGGAAGGGAGGTAGGGAAACAGGCGGGGAAGAAAGGGAAAAAAAGTGAGGAGGAGGAAAAGAAGGAATAGAATGAAGGAAGGGGGAAGCGGAGGAGGAAAAAGGGGTTAGAGAGGGGGAAGAGGAGGGGGTTGGGAGAAGGGAAGCGAGAGGAAAAGGGGGAGGGAGGAAGACAGTGGACAAGGATAGGGCAAAAGTTACATGGAGAATAAAAGGAAGAAATAGGGGAATGTGGGGAAGGGAAGAAGAGGAGAGAAGAGGGAAAGGGGAAAGAAGATGGAAGAAAGGGAAAAGATAATGAAAAGAAAAAGGAAATAAGAGAATGAAGATAATTAAATCAAGAAAGACAAGAAAAAAAAAGAAAGAAAAAAAGGGAGACAGAGGGGAAGGAGGGTAGAGGGGAGGGGGAGGGGATTAAGGGAAAAGAGAGGGGTTGTTCTCACCATTAAGTCTTCCACATGACGAATAGCCCTAAACCCCATAGTATGTACTATGTGGTTATAATTGCTACAGCTTCACGCATAATGATACTTATTCATTTCCACTGAGTACTTCATATTTCACGACTAATCGGCTTAAACACTTCTCTTCTATTCTGTTTTTCATAAAAAATCTATCTTACCGCTTTGTATTTCTTTTTCCCTCTGATTAATATTCATCTATAAGAGGATTTTCTGAAAAAGGAAAAAAATATAACGTATTTTTTCCATTTCCTTTTTGAAGAGCGAAGTAATATGAGAGTTTTTTGAACTTTTAGCTGTAATAAAATATCAGACTTTTGTGACATTCAATCTTTCTTTTTACCTGTGCAAGGTGTTAATAAATAAAATGTAAGTGTTTTGTTTCAGGTAGAGAAATGTAGACAATCGGATATATCGAATGACACTATATATATATATATATATATATATATATATATATATATATATATATATATATATTATATATAAGAGATTAGAAGAGAGAGAGAGAGAGAGAGAGAGAGAGAGAGAGAGAGAGAGAGAGA
>NW_020870800.1:731752-737123 GCF_003789085.1 Penaeus vannamei
AGAAATAATAAACATTGACTCTGGGCCATGGAAATCAGACAGGCTTATCTGTAATGACCCGACACTGTAATAAACACTTCTTGATAATATTGACAGTTTCATTCCTTTTAATCCCCATCACAACATCCAAAAAAAAACAAACAAACAAACAAAAACACACACCAGGGTCACTCATACACTGCCTTTCAACCGGCAATCTAACTATTATCACTATAAATGTTGCAAAAAACAT
This sequence comes from Penaeus vannamei, assembly GCF_003789085.1. NCBI lineage: Eukaryota > Metazoa > Arthropoda > Malacostraca > Decapoda > Penaeidae > Penaeus > Penaeus vannamei. The sequence continues at coordinate 731,985 of NW_020870800.1, forward strand.
GCAAAAGTGATTATTCTGCACTTTATTGCAAAACAAACATTAACGAATTGCAATTAGTATATCAACACTATGCAAATTAACGCATTTTCGGGCGAAATGAGAAATTTTAGAAGGTTAATGAAGGTTGCAAGAGGGGGTTGCAATATCCTCAAAAACACGTTCTTGCAATTTGATTTAATAGGTGGGGAGACGGAGAGAGGGGAGAAGAAAAGAGAGAAGAAAAGAAAGGAGAGGAGAGGAGAGGAGAGGAGAGGAGAGGGAGAGGAGAGGAGAGGAGAGGAGAGGAGAGGAGAGGAGAGGAGAGGAGAGAGAGGAGAGGAGAGGAGAGAAGAGAAGAGAAGAGAGAAGAAAAGTGAAGAGAAGAAAAGCAAAGAGAGGAGAGGAGAAAAGAGAAGAGAATAGAGAAGAAAAGGTGAAGAAGAAGAGAGAAGAGAAGTGAGAGATGAGAAGAAAAAAAGAAAAGAGAGGAGATGAAAAGAAAAGGAAAGAGGAGAAGAGAAGAGAAGAAAATAAAATAAAAGGGAAGAACATGACATGAAATGATATGAAATGAAATGAGATAAAATAGAGTACGATAAAAGCACTAGGAATTTTTGATTAAAGATATGAGAAGGAAAGAGAGGAGAAGAGAGGAAAAGAACATGAAAAGAAAAGAAAGGAAAAGAAATGATATGAAACTGACTAAGATAAAAATGAAATGAAAATAAGATAACATAAAATGAATAAAGCGAAAGGAAAGAGAAGATGGAAAGAGAGGAGAAGAGAAGAGAAAAAAAATGAAATGAAATAAAAATGAAGTAAAATGAAATGAAATATTCCTTTCTCAAACATCAGTTCCATCTGGGACCCTTGATATCAGCTGTGTTGTGTTTTTTTACGTATTTTACGTATTTTTAAGGTAAATATTTATATGTACAGAGAGGGGAGGGGAGGGAGATGGAGAGATGGGGAGGGGAGGAGAGGGAGAGGGAGAGGGAGGGGAGAGGGAGAGGGAGAGGGAGAGGGAGAGGGAGAGGGAGAGAGAGGGAGAGAGGAGAGAGGGAGAGAGAGGGAGAGAGGGAGAGAGGGAGAGAGGGAGAGAGGGAGAGAGGGAGAGAGGGAGAGAGGGAGAGGGGAGAGGGAGAGAGGGAAGAGGGAAGAGAGGGAGAGGAGAGGGAGAGGAGAGGGAGAGGGAGAGAGAGAGAGAGAGAGAGAGAGAGAGAGAGAGAGAGAGAGAAGAGAGAGAGACAGAGAGAGAGAGAGAAATAAAGAGAAAGAAGACACAGACCACACAGAAACAACAACAAACAGAAACAACAACGAACCAGAAAAAAGAAACAAGAGAAAGAGAAAGAGAAGAGAGAGAGAGAGAGAGAGAGAGAGAGGAGAGAGAGAAAGAGAGAAGAAAGAAAGAAAGAGAAAGAGAGAGAGAGAGAGAGAGGACAGAACAGACAGACAGAGAGAGAGGAGAGAGAGAAATGCACACGAGAATGCAGCTGCCTCCTGAATGTGAAACGAGGATGCCAATCCCGTAGAGGTTTTCACGTCCCGAGAGAGTGCCTATTCGCGCTCACGTTTTTGAGTGAGAGGAAGTAAGAAGGAGACGGAAGAGGAAGGCGATGAAGGGAAGGGAGAAGAGGGAGAGAGGGGAGAAGAGGGAGAAGAAGGAAGGCGATGAAGGGAAGGGAGAAAGGGAGAGAGAGAAGAGGAGGAGGAAGAAGAAATAAAGGATAAAAACAGGAAGGTGAGAAAGGAGGAAGAGAAAGTAGAAAAGGAGGAGTAAGGCGAGAGAGAGAGAGAGAGAGAGAGAGAGAGAGAGAGAGAGAGAGAGAGAGAGGAAGAGAGAGAGAGAGAGAGAGAGAGAGCGAAGGAGAGAGAAGAAGAGACGAGAGAGGATGAGAGAGAGACAGTAGAGAGAGAGAGAGAGAAAGAGAAAGAGAGAGAGGGTAGATTTATAGATAAAGAGAAGAGAAAGAGAGAGAGAGACAGAGAAGGAAAATAGAAAAAAAGAAATAGATATAAAGAGAGAAATGCACAAGGAAACGATATAAGCTCGCGAGGATGCAGGTGCCTCCCGAATGTGAAACGATGCGGAGGATCCCGTAGAGTCTAACCCTTTTGTGTGCCTCGAGAGTTTTTATTCGGTTACTGTTTTGTGGAAGAAAATTCTTTGAGTGAGAAAGATGATGATTGTAGCGGGGCGTAGAGCCAGAGGACTTAAGTTGTCTGGTTGACATATGAGGGATGAATTAGCAAAGTCAATGCAGGGACTCTCCACGAAGACTGCCTGAACACCCACAAGGTCAGACAGGAATCAGCCTAAACAAACAACGACGAAAACAAATAAAACAAAAATCAAGTATCATGTGATGAAAAGATTAAGTACCAAATTTCTGCCCCTGATCACCCACAAGGTCAGGCAGAAATCAACAGAACCTAATTACAAACAAAATACGTAAAAGATCTTGATAAAGATCTTTATCCCCCGAGGTTACGGATCCCAAGCAAAGGGACAGAAAGAAAACATTTAATTAATCTTTGTTGTAATAAAAAAATGTTACAGGAGGTTTATGAATCATCCTCAAGTAAACGAAGGAAATAACTAAGTAATTAACTTAGCGTAAAACCAAAGGAGATCCACAATACAACCAAAGGGCTGCTGATCAAGCACAAAGATCAAACAGAATAACAACAGCATTAAACGAAACAAAACAATCATATCTGTAACGATCAAGTACGTAAAGGCACTGAAAAAGATCTTCATTCCAAGAGGTACGGATCCTCAGGCAAGAACGAAAGAAAACTAAGTAATAACTAAGTGATACTTACACTGGGAAGTTATGGATCCTCAGCAGTGTTCCCATAAATCACTAAACACACTTGGAACAATACACATACTGCTATGGGACTTCAACGAAAGAGTGGGGCACCCTGCAGATAATATAATGTTAACCCAGCATGTCAGCTAAAGAAGTCCAAAAGAGACTGACAGTCGTCTCCTACACAACGACCATGCATCAATGTCACTTGGTCTTGAGGAGATACTTTGCAGCGGATCTGGCGTAAAGCGAGGTAATCCGAGTGTGAAAGAAATCCGAGTGTGAAGTTAAATCCGAGTGGTGAAGTAAATTCCATGCGGTAAAGTGAAATGTCCAAACGGGAGGCAGCCACAACACAGGTAAAATTTTTCCAACCGCGGAGGACCAAAGTGCGGGAAGAGAGGTCAGGAGAAGTGGCTTTCTTTCCATCTCGACCACTAGTACCACCGCCGAAGGGGAAAACCCCTCAGGCCAAGCCGGCATGGTGAGCGATGGAAAGAGGGGAAATAGGCAAATGAAGTGGGTCCTGAAGACCAATGCCCGGATAGTGTGACATCGCCAAAACACCCGAGACTGAGAGAGGGAAGGGAAAAAACAAGAGAAGAAAACTGGTAAACGACCATCACTCCCTCGGTGGTTAGTTATCGGGCGACCTGTTGTTGGAGACGGAGGGTCGCAGGGGAAAGACAATTAGAGAGAAGAATAAATAAAGGAGAAGATATGGAAGAAAATCCAAGTAAAAACAAGTTATACTAAAAAAAAAAACTGTGCATTTCGGCCATTACATATTTTACAAATATTTCAGGTTTAAGACTATAAATAAATAGTTAATTTTGGTGCTTGGCGACTTCAACGCCATAAAAGTAGTGGAGACTTGGTAAATATTTATTACGTTCATGGGTTAATATAAAAATAACCAAAAGTTCACATTAATCAGCTCATCCTTGACTGGTGGTTGAACGTAAAAAAAAAAGAAAAAAAAGATATACAGAAAGCCTGCGGTCTTAGTCACAGGTGGTAAAAAAGGGAAAAGAACAAAATGGAATGATAGTGGGGAGAGATGAATGATGGATGGATAATAATAATAATATAATGATGATCATAATAATATAAAGCAATAATGTTAATAATAATAACAATTAATAATAATAGATATATATCTAATATTTAATATAATAATAATAATCATGATAATAATAACAATGCTAATAACTGATTAATAAACAATAAATAATAAATGATAATGGATAATAATGATGATCATAATATACACTGATAATGATAATATATAAGATAATAATGATATAAGAGGAAGAAGAAGAACAACAAAAGGGGAAGAAAAAGACGAGCGGAAGGGAAAGAGTAGAAAAGGAAGGAGTAGAGAGAGCACGAGCAAGAAAGAAAAGAGAAAAGAAAGAGAAAGAAAAAGACAAGAGAAAGAAAAAAGAAGAAAAAGAAAAGGAGAGCAAGAGAGGAGAGAGAGAGAGAGAGAGAAGAGAGAGAAGAGAAGAGAGAGAGAGAGGAGAGAGAGAGAGAGAGAGAGAGAGAGGGAGAGAGAGAGAGAGAGAGAGAGCGAGAGAGAGAGGAGAGAGAGAGAAGACGCAGAGAGAAGGAGAGAGAGAGGAGCAGAAGAGAAGAGACACAGGAGAACAGAGAAAGGAGAAAGAGAGAGAAAGAATGAAAAGAGAAAGAAAGAGAGAGCGAGAGACAGAACGACCACAACAAAACCGATTCTACTAACAGACAAAGGAGCTAGTAAAAATGAAGTGAAGAGAAAAGAAAGAGAGAGACCAGAAAGACAGTTAGAGAAATTCCCCTCCTTCACGAGGGGAAAGGCTGCCGCCTCCTGTTTTAATAAGAGGGGAACATATTGGCCATTACTCACAGCATCGGAGAGTGTAAAGGCTTTGTGTGGTTTGATGTTCCCCGTTCCAATATCTTCCCCCTCCTCCTTCCGCCTCTGGCTCCCCCGGGCTCTCCTTCCCCTCTCCTCGCCTGGGCTCTCCTTCCCCTCTCCCTGGGCTTCTCCTTCCCTCTCCGTCCCCCTGGGCTCTCCTTCCCCTCTCCTTCCCCTCTCCCTGGCTCTCCTTCCCTCTCTCCTTCCCCTCGTCCCTCTGGGTCTCCGAAACCATCATAGTTCCTTGCCCCTTTTTGATGCGCACTGGGGAGAGGAAGTGGGAAGGGGAGGGGAGGGGGGGGAAGGAAAGGAGGGGGGAGGGAGGGGAACCATCAATAGTTCTTCGCCCTTTTGAAATATTGACAACAGATCACTGAGAGGAGAAAAGGGGAAAGGGGGAGGGGGAGGGGGGGGGAGGATGGGGGAAGAAGGGAGGGGGAAGAG
>NW_020870800.1:739478-741978 GCF_003789085.1 Penaeus vannamei
CCCTTGAAAAACTAGGCCAAAAAAAAAGAAAAGAAAATACAAATGATAAATAGATCAATAAAAATTTGGAATAATAAATTGGAAGCGGAAAAATAGAGAAAGAATAGAGATAATAAACAAAATAAGACAGGGAGAAAAGAGAGGGGGGGGGAAGATAGGAAGATAGATACAAGTAAGAATAATGAGAAGAGAAAGAGAAGAGAAAGAACAATTTTTACATGAGAGAGAAGAAGAGAAAGAAAATAGATAATAAATTAGGTAAAAGAAAAAAGAGAATATCTACGATGAGACAAGATAGAAGATACTAGAAGAGCCGAAAGATTAGAGACGTAGAGTAGAAAGAAGAGAAAATTAAAGAGAGAAAAACAGGCAAACAGAACCAAAAACCAGAAAAAAAGAGAGGAAAAAAACGAGAAAAATAACTGATTATCGTAGACTTTCCGAAATCACAAATCTCAAAAGCGAACCAAACGGATTCGTCATGGCGGTTTCTGTACAACGAGGATCATTCCTTACTCTTTACAGCCTCTCCCTGCCTCCTCCTCCTTTCCTAAGTACCTACTCCCCATCCTCCTCCCTCCTCCTCTCCTTTCATCTCTGCGCGCGAGAAAGGGAGAAAGAGAGAGGAGGGATAAAAGAGAAATATCTTCCTTTTCTCTGATTTCCTCCTCCTCCTACCTCCTTCCTTCTTCCCCGTCTTCCCCCTCCCTCCTCCTCCCCCCCCCCCCCTTCCCCCCCCCCATCCCTCTCCTCTTCCCTTCCTCCACCTCCCCTCTTCTCCTCCTCCCCCTTCTCTTCCCCTCTACCTCCTCCTTCCTCCTCCTGCCTCTTCCCCCTCTCCCACTCCTCCATCCTCTCTCTCCCTCTACCTCCCTCCTTCCCCTCTCCCTCCTCCTCTCGCTTCCTCCTCCTCCTCCCCCCCCCTCCTCCTCCCCCCTCATCCTCCTCCTTCTCCACCTCCTTCTCCTCCTTATCCCCTTCCGCTCCATCCTGCCTCCTCCCCTCCTTTTTCCCCTCCTCCTTCTCTCCCCCTCCTCCTCCTCCTCCTCCTCCCAATCCTCCCCCCTCTTCCTATCCTCCACCCTCCTTCTCCTCCCCCTCCTTCATTCTCTGCGGCGAAGAAAGAAAGAGAGAGATGAGAGGAGAATAAAGGAAAATTATCTCATTTTCTTTGATTTCCTCCTCCCCTCCCTCCCCTCCTCCTCCTCCTCCCCAACCTCCTCCTCCTCCCCTCATCTCTAGCGAAGGAAAGGAAAGAAAGGAAAGAAGGAGAGACAGAATAAAAGAGAAATATCCTCATTCTTTTATTTCCTCTCCTCCTCCCCGCCCCTCGCCCTCCTCCTTTCCCCTCCCCTCCCCTCCTCTTCCTCCCCCTTTCCTCCCCCTCTTCCTTCCTCTCCCTCCTTCCCCTTCCTCCTCCCCCTCCTTCATCCTAGCGAAGAAAGAAAGAGGATTAGGAGAGAGTGAATAAAAGGAAAAAGATCGTCATTTTCTCTATTCCTTCCTCCCTCCTCTTTCTCCACTTCCCCCCTCTCTCCTCCCCCCATTCCCCAACCTCCGCCTCCCCCTCCTCATCTCAGGCGAAGAAAGGAACAAAGACGAGAGAGAGAATAAAAGAAAGAAATATCTTCCTTTTCTGCTGATTTGTATTTCTCGCGGCCCGGAGTGACGACGGGAGCCTGACCAAAGGGAATTTTGGCGAGATTCATTGAACGAAATTCGGAAAAATATTGAGATCAGACGCCTGCGACTCGGTGTGTCAGGGCACAAGTACTGTGAGGCGCTTTGGAGGGAGAGGAGAGGTGGATACGTCTATTTGTGTGTGTGTGCGTGGTGTGTGTTGTGGTGTGTGTGTGTGTGTGTGGTGTGTGGTGTGTGTGAGTGTGTGGTGTGTGCTGTGGTGTGTGTGTGTGTGTGAGTGTGTGGTGTGTGTGTGTGTGTATTGTATGTGGTATAATGCATTACTACAGATAATGTTAATAAAGAAAATAATCGAATCGAACATAAATAGCTTATGGGGTTATCATACCAATAAATATATAAATATATTTATACCATATTGTAAAAATATCATACCATATAAGTATAGTGCCATACGGGTAGATACTCTTTTTCTTACATGTCTTAGCTTTTGTTCGGGGGAAGCACAGTAACTATTCTTAATTATCAGCCTTTTTTGAAATGAACTATAATATGGATTTTAATTCTATATTGATAGCTGACCTGGAGACAAATGATACACTGGAAAAAGAGAAAAGGAGAAGAGAGGAGAAGAGAGAGAAGAGAAGGAGAGAGAGAGAGAGAGAGAGAGAGAGAGAGACGAGACTGAAGAGATAGCAGAGAGAGACAGGAGAAGAGAGAGAGAGAGAGAAAGAGGGAAAGAGAAAGAGAAAGAGCGAAAGAGAAGAGGAAAGAGAAAAAAGAGAAAGAAAAGAGAGAGAGAGAGAAGAGAAAAGAAAGAAGAAAGAAAACGAGGGATGAACCTCAAACCAAAAAGTTC
>NW_020870800.1:759478-769478 GCF_003789085.1 Penaeus vannamei
AAAGAACGTTATTTATGGTTTGTCGTAATTTGCTAAGACTGTCGAGAATAAAGATCCTATAAAGAAGAGAAAGATAAATAAATAAAAAATAGAAATAAAAAGAAGAAGAAAAATAAAAAGAAGACGAAAAAAGAAGATGATAAAGAAAAAGAAAAAAAGAAGAAAAAGAAAACAAAATATAATGATAAGAAACAGAAGAAGAAGAAAAAAGAAAAAAAGAAAAAAAGAAAAGAGAAGAAAAAGAAGACGACAAAAGATGATGATAATGAATAAGAAAAAAAGACAAAGAAAAGAACAAGAAAAGAAGAAGAAGAAGATGATAATAAAGAAGAAAAAAAGAAGAAAAAGAAGAAAAAAAAACAAAAAAATAAGAAAGGAAACAGAAAGAAGAAAAAAGAAAAAAAAAAAAAAAAAAAAGAAAAAGAAGGAAAAGAAAAAGAAACGACAAAGAAGAGATATAATGAATAAGAAAAAAAAGAAAAAGAACAAGAAAAAGAAGAAGAAAGATGATAATAAGAAGAAAAAAAAGAAAAAAGAAGAAAAAGAAAAGTAAAGAAAAAAAGAAGAAATAAAACGAAGATGATAATGAAGAAGAAGCAGAAAAAGAAGAAGAAGAAAAAAAAAACAAGAAAAGAACAAGAAAAAAAACAAGAAAAAAAAGAAAAAAAAATTCCAGCTCACTACCCCAACGCAACGCACCACAATTACACAGATCCCGAGCTCGCCAAACCCCTCAGAGAATTCATTATCTTAATTTGCAACAAGGCGGAGGAAGCTAAAAAGAGGAGTGGGGTGAGGGATGAGAGGGATGGGGGAAAGAGGGGTGGGGGGGTGGGAGGGGAGGAGGCAGGAAGGGATGGGAGGGGCGAGAGTGGAGGATGGAGAGACTGGAGGTGAGGGAGAGGGAGAGAGAGGAAGAAAGAGGATTGTAAGGGAGTAGGGGGGTAAGAGGAGGGAGAAGGAGTGAGGAGGTAAGAGGGAGGAGGGGGTAAGCGGAGGGAAGAAGGAGGGGTTGGTAAGGGAGAAGAGGAGGGTAAAGAAAGGAGGGTTGGGTGGGAGGGAAGAAGGAGGGGAGAGGAGTAGGTAAGGAGGAGAAGGAGAGCGGAGAGAAGGGAGGGGGGGTAAGAGGAGAGAGAGGAGGGTTAGGGGAGAAGGGGAAAGAGGTAAGGGAGAGAAAGAGGAATAGGGAGGAGGAGGAGGGAGAAGGGGGTGAGGAGGAGAGGAGGAGGGAGAGAAGGGGGGAGAGGGGAGAGTAATGGGAAGGAAGAGGATTGGTAGGTGGAGGGAGGGACAATGGGTTGTATAAGGTGCAGGAGTCCCTCGGCAGTTAATGGATGTTGCGGTACTTGGTTTGCTCTGCAGTGCTCGCTCGCTTTCAGTTCCGGTTTCTCTCTGTCTGTCTGTCTGTTTGTCTGTCTGTCTGTCTGTCAGTCGTTTGTCCGTCTGTCTGTCAGTCTCCGTCTGTCTGTCTGTCTGTCTGTCTGTCTATTCTCTCTCTCTCCTCTCTCTCTCTCTCTCTCTCTCTCCTCTCTCTCTCTCTATATATATATTATATATATATATATAATATATATATATATATATATATATATATATCAACATATATACAAGCACCTGCTTCCTAGAACTTTGCCATTCCAGAAATTCTTCTCTGTACATTCATCCATCATCCAGAACACATAATCCAGACCACGAGAATGTCCCTACCTCACCCAGGGCAGTACAGAAGCAACCCACAGCCCATAAGATAAATAAAAATGGTGCTACTGCAGAAGGATGTCAAAAGTTCGTCGGTGTGTTCCTGCCGGAGCGAGGCAAGCAAAGTCTCGGGTCAATATTGAGTTATCATTTGCTTTGACCTGACACGGGAGAGGCATCTTTCTTCAGGAGAAAGTTTTGGAGGAGGTTTCGGTATGACGAAGAGAGAGAGAGCGACTTGTGTGCCGTTGGTCTGGGTTCTTGTAGCTTGGCTGACGGAGGAGCTAGGTAGTGTATATGATGTGTTTGTTTGTTTGTTTATGTGTGGTGTGTGTGTGCTTGTCTGTGTGTGTGTGTGTGTGTGCTTTCGTGTATGTTTGCGTGTATGTTTTATGTGCTTGGCTGACAGGGGAGCTAGGTAGTATATGATGTTTTGTTTGTTTATGTGTGTGTTGTGTTTTGTGTGTGTGTGTCGTCTTGTGTGTGTGTGTTGATGTGTGCTTGTGTCTTGTGGTATGTGTGTATGTTTGCGTTTATTTGCTTGTCTATGGGTGGGTGTTTGTTTGTGTGTGTGCGTTTGTGTTTTTATGTATGCGTGTGTTTGTATGTGCATTTTAAGCATAATGTAGAAACCTACGTTAGCCTTATTTTATGTAGGGCCTCTCTACTTACTAACCACCTATGGAACTACCATAAAAATGGCTGTATACAAAAATCTACAATAAACTTCGCATTCACTTTGAAGATTCCCATTACCATAATCCCCACGAAAGATAAAGAGCATTATAAGTCTAATTATCTAACTAAAGAAATTATATGCGTTTAAAATCGATGTTTAATGGCATCCTTCCCCGACCTATTCGTACTGCAACATTCAACATTCTCCTCTTCAGATAACGAGGCAGAAGTCTTGGTAATCTTTAGGTACTCGAGATCGGGGTAGATTAATCCTCAGCAGCGGTAAAGCCAATTTGAAATTCAAGACAATGCTTCATTATGTAATCAGGGAACAGAGGTAGAGGACGTAGCTATCTGGTCCCGTCGGTGTGGATGTTAGAGGTGTCCAGGTTAAGGGGGTTTATATATTTAGATGTGTATCGGTGTTTGTGTATGCGTGTTTTCCTTTTATTTTTGTGAGTAGATTCTGTATTTGAAAATGTGTAACAATCTGTCTGTTCTCTGTCTGTCTGTCTGTGGGTCTTTCTGTTGTATTGTTTTGTTTTCTGTCCTGTCTTTCTCTGTCTCTGCCTCTCCTTCTCTATCTATTTACTATCTATCTCCTCCCTCCGTTCTGTCTTTTCTTTCTTTTTTTTTTCTGTCTCCTTCTGTCTGTCTGTCTTTCTCTCTCCTTCCTCTCCCTCTCCTTCACCCTCTCCCTCTCATCCCACTCCCACCCTACCTCTCTCTTCTCCCATTCTCCTCATTTCTCGTCTTTTCTTCCGTTCTCTCTTTTCTCTCTCCATCCCTCCTCCCCCCCTCTCTCTCTCTATTCCCTGCCTTTCCTACCTACCCCCCCCCCTCTCTCTCTCTCTCTCTCTCATTTCTTCCCCCCCTTACTCCTCCCTCCCTCCTTTCTTCTTGCCCTCTCTCGCTCCTTGCATATAAAATACATATGGACAGATACACAAATAGCCTATATATGGTCTTTGTAGATCATTCACAAAGCAAAAAACTGTCCCAAGCTTTCATCCCATAAAAGATATCCATTTTCGTTTTCCCTTGTACAAGAAACACATTTTCCTCAGTACCTTTTGTACAAGGAACCGGGGAAAAAAAGGCCAACGTCTGCACGAACGATCTTCTTATATTCCAGGGATTCCGTACATTCAGCCATCACCCAGAACGTATAATCCAGACCAGGAATTCCGTTCATTCAGCCATCACCCAGAACGTATACTCCAGACCACGAGAATGTCCTATCGCACCAGGCAGTACAGAAGCAACCCACAGCCCATAAGATAAATAAAAAAAGATGGTGTCGCATCCAGGGCAGTACAGAAGCCAACCCACAGCCCATAAGATAAATAAAAAAAGATGGTGTCTACTGCAGAAGGATGCCAAAAGTTCGTCTTTGTGTTCCTGACGGAGTGAGGGAAGCGAAGTCTCGGGTCAGTATCCAGATCGAGCGAGACGACGACACGACGAAGAGCCAAGCGCCACGACGGTGTGGATTCCCCTTTCTTTCGTATGCAAATGATGTCGTTCTTACGTTCATTGGCCGAATCAAGACTTCCGGCGTACTGGTAGAAGGAGATGAGAAGGAGAAAGGGAAGGATGGAATGGGGAGAGATAGCGGGGAGGAAGGAAGGAAGGAAGGAAGGGAGGGGGGAGAGAGAGGAGGCAGGGGGGAGGGAGGGGAGGGGAGGGAGGGAGGGAGGGAAGGAGGGAGAGAGAGAGAGAGAGAGAGAGAGAGAGAGAGAGAGAGGAGAGAGAGAGAGAGAGAGAGAGAGAGAGAGAAAGAGAAAGAAAGAGAGAGAGAGAAAGAGAGAAATATTTGTATATATGCATACATATTATCTATCTATCTATCTATCTATCTATCTATCTATCTATCTATCTATATAATATATATATATATATATATATATATATATATATATATATATATATATATATATATATATATATATATATATATTATATATGCATGTGTGTGTGTTGTGTGTGTGTGTATACACACAGACATATATATATATATATATATATATATATAATATATATATATATATATATAATATATATATATATATATATAATATATATACACACATATATACATTCGAAACATCATCTGGGAAGCGGCGGAACAATGGCAGTCCAGGCCATTAACACCTTTCACGGGAATTCCCCTCTTCTGACCTCGGAGCGGTACCCCCCGGGGCGCTTCCGCGTGAGGGAGGAGCCTTTTACGACAGCTCTATCCTGTCGTAAAAAATCAACCCTATAGAAAGAAAAAGAAAGAAAGAAAGAAAGAAAGAAAGAGAGAGAGAGAGAAAAGGAGAGAGAGAGAAAAGAATGGGGATCGTATTATTTGCCAATGATTGTTATTTTCAAAAAGAGAAAAAAAGAAAAGAAAAAGAAAAGAGAGAGAGAAAGAATGGGGATCATATTATTTACCAATGATTGTTATTTTCAAAAAGAGAAAAAAGAAAGAAAAAAAAGAGAGAGGAAAAGAATGGGGTCATATGATTTACCAATGATTTTTATTTTCAAAAGAGAAAAAAAAAGAAAGAAAAAAAAGAGAGAGAAGAAAAGGAGAGAGAAAAGAATGGGGATCATATTATTTACCAATGATTGTTATTTTCAAAAAAGAAAAAAAAGAAAAGAAAAAAGAGAGAGAGAGAAAAGGAGAGAGAGAAAAGAATGGGGATCATATTATTTACCAATGATTGTTATTTTCAAAAAAAGAAAAAAAAGAAAGAAAAAAAAAAGAGAGAGAGAAAAGAATGGGGATCATATTATTTACCAATGATTGTTATTTTCTATTGTGGAAGATCCTTACACAAAGAAAATTCTCATATTCATATTGCTGATATAATCTTTATTCCCCAATTCCTCGAATATCTTAAATGAGTAAAGATTCGTCTGATGAAAATTTACCATCTATTATCTTATCTGATATAATTATAATTATATTATATATAATTATATTATCTGATATAATTCATATTCCCCAATTTCTCGAATGTCTTAAATAAGTAACGGTTCCTCCGATGAAAATTTACCATCTATTATCTTATCTGATATAATTATAATTATATCATATAGAATCATATTATCTGATATATCTATATTCCCCAATTTCTTCAAATATCTTGATGAAACTTTACCATTATATTATCTTATCTGAATATAATTAACTATATTATATATAATTATATTATCTAATATAATCTTTATTCATCTAATTCCTCAAATATCGTAAATAAGTAACGATTCGTCTGATGAAAATTTACCATCTATTATCTTATCTGATATAATCATAATTATATTATATATAATTATATTATCTGATATAATTTATATTCCCCAATTTCTCAAATATCTTGATGAAAATTCCCATCTATTATCTTTATCTGATATAATTATAATATATTATATATAATTATATTATCTGATATAATTTATATTCCCAATTCCTCGAATATCTTAAATAAGTAACGATTATGAAATTTACCATCTATTATCTTATCTGATATAATCATAATTATATTATATTGATTTATATTATCTGATATAAATTTATATTCTTTCTCAATATCTTGATGAAAAAATCCATCTATTATCTTATCTCATATAATCATAATTATATTATATATAATTATACTATCTGCTATAATTTATATTCATAATTTCAAATATCTTGATGAAAATTTCCCATCTATTATTTATCTGATATAATTATAAACTAATATATATATATTATATTATCTTATATAAAATTTATATTCCCAATTCCTCAAATATCTAAATATAAGTAACGATTCATCTGATTATTTTACCATCTATATCTTATCTGATATAATCATAATTATATTATATATAATTATATCATCTGATATAATTTATATTCCCCAATTTCTCAAATATCTTGATGAAACTTTACCATTATATTATCCTATTATCCTCAGTCGTTCACACTATCTTCCTCAGGCACTTTATCTCGGTTCTCTTAACATTTCTGCTTGGACTGCTCGTAACGAATGGAGTGTATCGTAAAAAAAAGTCGACAAAGGTTTTCTTTGTAATAAAGAAAATCAAATCAGGGGTTATGTCTGTTTCTTTGTTGAGTTTACGCACACACACACACACACACACACACACACACACACACACACACTATATATATATATATATATATATATATATATATATTTATTTATTTATATATATATAATATATATTATATATATATATATATATATATTATAATATATATATATATATTATATATATATATATATATATATAAATCGATTAGATTAGAGTAGATCGATAGATAGATAGAAACACAATAAAAAATAGAGAGATTGATTGAGATAGATTGATACACAGATATAAAAAAGAGAGAGATTGATTGATATATATAGATAAATAGTCAAATAGAAAAACAGATAGACAAAAAGACAGATTGACTGACATATAGCTGTACAGATAAACATATAGAGAGATGCAAATAGACATACAGATAAATTGACAGACAGGCAGAAATATAGGCAGACAGATAGATAGACAGATAGATTGATAGACAAACAGATAGAATAGACAGACAGACGGACGGACAGGTAGATGAATAGACAGGCAAACAGACGAATAGACAGACAGACAGACAGACAGATAGACAGACAGATAGACAGACGACAGACAGATAGACAGATAGAAAGACTGATAGACAGACAAACAGACAGATAGACAGACAGACAGATAGACTGACAGACAGACAGATAGACAGACAGACAGACAGATAGCTAGATAACTAGATACCAACAAAAATATCACCAAAGGATGAATAACAAGAAAAACCAATTAACTAAAACCGTAAATCTGAGAGAAAACGTTCCCTTTGCCCCCTCTCCCCCCTCCCCGTCTCCCCCCTATCCCCCAGCCTCCCTCTGTCCTCCTACCTCCGGCCCCCCCTCCCCAGCCCTTCACCCCGCCGTTCCCCTATCCCCCCCATAGCCTCAGCCTTCCCCCCTCCCTAGCTTCCACCTGCCCCCCCACCTCCCACCTCCCTCCATCCTTCTCTTCCCTATCCACTATCCCCCTTCTTCCCTCTCACCCCCTTATCTCCCCCCTCCCTCTTAACCCTACCCTCCATCCCTCTCTCCCTATCCGTCCTACCCCCCCCCCATCCTCCCTCTATCCCTCCTCCCTCTTCCCCCCCTTCCCCTAGCTTCCCTCACTCCCCCCTACCCTCGTCCCCTCCCTATAACCGACCTCTCCTGTCATCCCCCTAGCCCTTATCTCCCCCCTCCAAGCCTCCACCCTCTCTCCCCTATCCCCTCTATCCCCCCATCCTCCCTCTTCCCCGCCCCTTCCCTAGACCTCCTCCACCCCCCACCCACTCTCCCTATATCCCCCCCATCTCCCTCTTTCCGCCCCCTTACCATAGACCTCCCTCCACCCCCCACCCCCCACCCCTCACCTCCCCTATAAGCGACCTTTCCTGACCATCTCACTTATTATTTCACGATATTTTCACACATGAATTTCTCATGAGTCTCGGCGGGCGGCGGGGATCAAGAAGGTCGGCTAAGAAATCCGTGCTCAGTCTTGGGTCTTTTTTTAAGTGTTTTTTTTTTTTTGTTTCTTTTTTTTCTGTTTTGTTTCTTCGTTTTCTTTTTTGTTGGTTTCTTTTTTCAGTCTATGGTTTTGTTTTCTTTTTCTTTTTTTGTTGGTTTTCTTTTTTCATCTTATGTCATTTTTGTCTTTTTGTTTTCTTTTTCTTTCTTTTCTCAATCTTAGTCATTTTTTTTTTTTCTTTTTTTGTTGTTTTTTCTTTACTCAATCTTAGGTCTTTCATTTTTTGGTCTTTTTGTTTTCTTTTTCTTTCTTTTTTTGTTGTTCTTCTTTTCGTTTCATTTGTGTGTGTGTGTGTGTGTGTTTTTCTCTTCTTTCTTTGTCTCTTTTTGTTTTCTTTTTCTTTCTATTTGTTGTTTTTATTTTCGTTTCATTTCTTTTGTGTTTTTTTTTTCTCTTCTCTTTGTCTCTTTGTCTTTTTTTTCTGTCCTGTTATATAAATATATATATTTTCTCTTTTCTTTCCTCCATCCATCTGTCTTTCTTTTCGGCCGGTAATGTTTTTTCGCTTTTATCTTTTTTTTCCCTTTTTTTTCTCCATCTCTCTTCTTTTTTATTTCCCTCCGATAGCTGTATTTTTCATCTTCGAATCCCAGCCACTGACCGTCTCTCTCTGCAACACCTGCGGCCGGCTCACACACAGTAAAAAAGGAAAAAAGGAAAAAAACGGAAAAAAGCAAAGAAAGAGAGAGAAGAAAAAAAGAAAAAACAGAGAAAAAAGAACAAAGAAAATAGTAAAGAAAAAAGAAAAGGAAAAAGGTGAAAAAAAAACAGAAAAAAACAAAGAAGAAAAAAAACAAAGAAGAGAAAAAAACAGAAAAAAACAAAGAAAAAAACAGAGAAAAGAAAAGAAGAAGAAAAAAGAAGAAGAAAAAAAAAATTATCAATCAATCTATCTATACACATACCTATTTACCTGTTTGTCTGTCTGTCTCTCTTTCTCTCCAGGTATTACCACTTTCCCTTAATGACTCTTTAATGAGAGATAATTAAGAAAAAAGTAATAATTAGGCTACACTTGAGACACACAGGGGAACATCTTGTAGGAATTTCTAACTATTTCCTACTGTCTTGGGAGAAGGGGATAGGATAAGTAAAGATAAGAGGAGAGAAAGAGAGAGGGAGAGGGAGGGGAAGGGGAAGAGAGGGACGGAAGGAAAGAGGAAGGGAGGGAGAGGGACGGAAGTAAGGGGGAGAGAGGGAGAGACAGAAGGAGGGAGAAAGGGAGAGCTAGAAAGGAAGGAAGAGAAAATGGAGGGAGAGGGAGGGATGGAAGAGGGACGAAAGAAGAGGGAGAGAGGGAGAGACAGAGGGAGGGAGGGAGGGAGAGCTAGAGAAGGGAGGAGGTGGAGATGAAGATGGAGAGAGAGAGAGAGAGAGAGAGAGAGAGAGAGAGAGAGAGAGAGAGAGAGAGGAGAGAGAGAGAGAGAGACAGACAGACAGACAGACAGAGACAGTGAGAAAGAGAAAATAAAAGATAAACAGAGACAGACAAGTAGATAGGAAAACAGATATAAAGAAACAGAAACAAAATAAATAAATAGAGAGAGAGGAGAAAGAGAGGAAGAGAGAGGAGACGTGAGATGCTGCTGCTCTCCTGATGAAACCTCCACACGATCTGCCCGTTATAATGTCAAAGGTAACTGTGTCCATTTTAAGATAATGTGTACTTAGATCTACAGTCACGGACACGTACACACGCACACGCTATGTACACGAACAAGCCATGAGATAGAAGGCTTTCTAATTGTCTGAGTCTATTAATGGAACTTTTTGTTTGGCTGCACGAATTGAGGTAAATATACCAATGTGTATGTTTGTATGCTGATGCGTGCTCTGTGTTTGGCTTATTTTGTGTGTCAATTTCGTTCGTTTTTGAAGTTATTGGTAATGCTAGGATTAATGATACTATTATCATTATTATTGTTACTATCGTTTTTTACTATATCACTGTTTTTGTGTGTAAATCTTTGTTATTATTGTTGTTCTTGTTTCTACTATC
>NW_020870800.1:809478-813036 GCF_003789085.1 Penaeus vannamei
AATATATATATATATATATATATATATATATATATATATATATATATATATATATATATAATATATATATATATATATATATATATATATATATATATATATATATATATATATATATATATATATATATATATATATATATATATATATATATATATATATTATATATATATATATATATATATATATATATATATATATATATATATATATATTATATATATATATATATAATATATATATATATATATATATATATATATATATAGTATATATATATATATATATATATATATATATATATATATATATATATATATATATATATATATATATATATATATATATATATATATATATATATATATATATATATTATATATTTATTTATGTGTGTGTGTATAATGAAAAAAAAAAAAACCAACAAACAAAAAAGACATCAAGACAAAAATCTTAACCCGATGAAACAGACTCGAAAGAAAGGAAATGATCAGTGAAAGAAAGAGAAATGAAGATTCCCCTAAAATCCCAGAAGATTGGAAATGGCAGTCTAATCACGCACCAGTCAGTGACATTGACAGGAACTTGACTTTCGGATTCTAATACTTGGAGGAAGTGACAAGTTTTAATGGCGGAGATATTGGAGGAGGGAAGAAGTTCAAGAAAATATTTGAAAACATAAAAGTGAATTATTTAAGAATGTTGGAGTTTGGAGGTGACAGGAAAGTATTGAAAAGACGGAAAGAAATTGTTGTAAAATGTCGGAACTATTAAAAGAGAGAGAGAGAGAGAAGAGAGAGAGAGAGAGAGAGAGAGGAGAGAGAGAGAGAGAGAGAGAGAGAGAGAGAGAGAGAGAGAGAGAGAGAGAGAGATAAAAAAGAATGTCGGGGTTTAGAGGTCATAGAGAAATGTTGAGAAAAAAAAGCAAAAAACTGAATTTAAACAAAGATAAAATAAGTCCTTCTTTAATGTCGAAATTTAGAATCATTAAGAAAATATTGATAGCATACCAGTTCATTGTTTTAATATGTTGGACTTTAAAGGTAATAAGAAAATATTGAAAGCCATAGAGAATATGACTTTAAAATGACAGAGGTAATGAAAAGAAAATGAAAACATAAAAGAAATTATTCTATAAGGTCGGAATTTGGAAGTCACAAGAAACCGTAGAAAACAAAAGAAAATTATGTCTTTCTCTCACTCACTTTTTCTCTCTCCTTTTCTTTCTATCTCTTTCTCTCTCTCTCTTTTCTATCACTCTTCTCTTCTCTATTTCTCTCTTTTCCTCTCTTTCTTCTTCCTTTCCCCCCGCCCCTCTCTCTGGCTTTCACTCTAACACTCTTCCTTCCGCTCTCTCTTTCTCTCTCTCTTCCCCGCCCCCTCTCTCTCTTTCTCTCTCCCTCGATCCCTTTTTGTTTCTTTCTCTTTTGTTCTCTCACTCTCCCTCGATCCCTTTTTGTTTCTTCTCTTTTGTTCTCTCACTCTCCCTCCCTCTTGTGTCCTCGTTTTCTCTTTCTCCTCCCTCCCCCTCTTTCTCTCTCTCTCTCTCTCTCTCTCTCTCTCTCTCTCTCTCTCTCTCTCTCTCTCTCTCTCTCCTCTCTCTCTCTCTCTCCTTCCCCCTCCCTTTCTCTCTTTCTCTCTCTCTCTCTCTCTCCTTCTCCCTTTCTGGGTCGGCAAATAATTTAGCCTTTCCTTACCTTATCATTTCCGCCTCATTTTCAAGCCTGATGATTAACATTTCTCGCAATGAGGGTAATAGAGCAATTTTTTTCCTTTATCTTCTCGTGGCCTTTTTATTTTCAAATTTACAATTTTTAAAAGATCTTTCTAAGCCTATATTTTCCTCTTTTATCATTGAAATTCTAAGGTCGAATCTCCTAAAGCTTATTAAAATGATAAGAATGATATGGACATGCACACACACACACACCACACAACACACCACCACACACACACCACACACACCCACACACACACACACACACACACACACACACACACAGCACACACACTACACACTTATATATATATATATATATATAATATATTAATATAATAAATAATTATATATATATATATATACTATTATAATAATTATAATATATTATATATATATATATACTATATATATATATATATATATATATATATATATAATATAATATAAATTATATATAAATATATATATTATTATACTATTATATATACATCTATCTATCTTCTAATCTATCTCTCTATCTATCTCTCTCTCTCTCTCTCTCTCTTCTCCTTCCTCCTTCTCTCTCCCTCTCTCTCTCTCTCTCTCTCTTCTTCTCCCTATATTATATAATAATATATATATATCTATATATATATATATATATATAATAATAATAATAAGTAAAATAAGAACAATAAACAAAAAGAATCACTGGACGAAAAAACTCTAATCTGAGAATAGAAACGAAAAGAAAGAAATAATCAGGGGAAAAAAAGCCAATTAAAATGATAAGAATGAAATGAATTACGATAGACATGATGATACATCTTCGCCGTGTCTGGGTCCGGAATCGAGTCATAAAACATGAATGGCAGAGAATGGTGGATAAGATTTGCCTGAGCTGTCTACTTCATTCCCTCTCCTGCTTCTCTCTCTCTCTATCTATCTTCTATCTGGGTCTTTCTCTCTTCTTCTCTCGGTCTTTCTCTCTCTCTCTATCTCCTCTATCTCGGTCTTTCTCTTCCTCTCTCTCTCTCTCTCTCCCTCGGTCGGTCGTCGGTCGGTCCTGGCCTTCTTTTTTGTGTCCTTTGTTCTCTCCTCTCCCCTCTCTCTCTTCTTCCTCTCTCTCTCTCTTTTTATCTAATCTTTCTCTCTTTCTCTGTCTCTCTCTCTCTCCCTCTCCCCCACCCCCCCCTCTCTCTCTCTCTCTCCTCTTTCTCTCTCTTCTCTCTCCTCTCTCTCTGTCCTCCCTCTCTTTTATCTCTCTCTCTCCTTCTCTCTCCATTATCCTTTGCCTACTCGACTGTCTCTCTTATTATATGCACACACAAGCATAAGAGTACACAAACAGAGACACACGACACACAGCACACAGACAAACATAATAAAGAAACATACAAACACACTCACAAACACACACACTAAAAACAAATACACACGCACTGACCTACAAAAATGATAGTAAATAAGACACACACAGACCCCCCCCCCTCACACCACACCCACACACACACCACACCCACACCCCACACACACACCCCACACAACACCACACACAACACACCCACCCACACACACCACACACCCACCCACCCCCACCCACACCACACACACACACACACACACAGACACAAACAACCCGACACCCAAACACAACCACACAAACAATACGTTATTATGTGATTGCGGTATTGTGCTGCCAATATCCACATAAGACTGATGTCATATAAATCATGCTGCTGAATGGGAAGCATAGTGGGGCTCGACGCAGATAATAGAGCAGTACGCACATTATAAGGGATGATACATCTTTACTGGATGCTGTGATGTTTTGTATCTTTGTTTTGGTAAGTGAATGC
>NW_020870800.1:821012-823512 GCF_003789085.1 Penaeus vannamei
TGGTGTGTGTGTGTTTGTTGTGTGTGTGTGTGTCTGTGTGTGTGTGTGTGTGTGTGTGTGTGTGTGTGTGTGTGTGTGTGTGTGTGTGTGTGTGTGTGTGTGTGTGTGTGTGTGTGTGTGTGTGTATGCATGTGTGTATAAGTATATACTGTTTATGTAATGAAAAATGTAGTAGTAGTAGTAGTAGTTGTAGATGTAGTTGTATTATCCCATGGTAATAGAGGTGCTGTTGTTGTTATTGTTATTATTTTGTTGTTAGTGTTACTCTGATCATTCTTGCTGCTAATAGTGCAATTGTTACAATTCATATAACCATTATATCACTAACTGTTACAAGCGGTAGCAGTAGAGGTGATTGTGGCAAATTGTTCATAGGAAAAAATATTAATTAGTGGTTTACACATAATTCCAAAGTGGAACATTTAGGTGATGAGATAAGTTGCATGAATGACCTATTAATTTTGAACAATTTACTTGTTATTGTGTAATATCATTATGTTTGTCATTGTGTATTTCTTTATCTACGAGAGAGAGAGAGAGAGAGAGAGAGAGAGAGAGAGAGAGAGAGAGAGAGAGAGAGAGAGAGAGAGAGAGAGAGAGAGAGAGAGAGAGAGAGAGAGAGAGAGAGAGAGAGAGAGAGAGAGAGAGAGAGAGAGAGAGAGAGAGAGAGAGATTGAGGAGAAAGAGAGAAGAGAGAGAGATTGAGAGAGAGAGAGAGAGAGGAGAGAGGAGAGAGAGAGAGAGAGAGAGAGAGAGAGAAGAGAGAGAGAGAGAGAGAGAGAAGAGAGAGAGAGAGAGAGAGAGAGAGAGATTGAGAGAGAGAGAGAGAGAGAGAGAGAAAGAAGAGAGAGAGAGAGAGCATATTATATTTCATTTTCATTATGTCATATTTTCTTATCATTATGTTATATTTCCCTATTATACATTTTCTGATCATAATATTTCCTTATTATCATAATAATATTTCTTTTTCCTCATAACATATTTCATCATTACTATATCATTTATCATCTCTCATTTTCTTACTGTCACATCATTCTATTAGCAGAATACTGTGTAAATGACAAACATACCAAAATTCACCCAACTCTCTACTTTACAGAAATACTACAGTGACATGTACAAGCATACGATGAATCTATAATTGACCTTGATATTATTGTCGTTATGATTAGTTTTTTTTATTATTATTATTCAACGTTTTTTTAAACTCTGAAGTGATGTATTTTCCTCCAGCTCCAAGTAATGTTGTTACTGATTTATTGTCATGTGTATTATGTTCTATTGCAAGCATATTCAGCCTCCGAAGTAGTTTCATTATATAAGAGAATATTATTGGATTAAATGATGATGATATCAAGAGTATCAAAGGCAATTAGTAAAATAATCTGAAGAATATTTCAATAACTTACAGACGTTTGGAAGCCCAGATTTAAGACGTTCCAGGGACTAGAGGAGTTTTGGCCAAATTATGCTAATAT
This sequence comes from Penaeus vannamei, assembly GCF_003789085.1. Classification (NCBI taxonomy): domain Eukaryota; kingdom Metazoa; phylum Arthropoda; class Malacostraca; order Decapoda; family Penaeidae; genus Penaeus; species Penaeus vannamei. The sequence goes on from NW_020870800.1 coordinate 822,494, forward strand.
CTTCGCTGGCAATGGGAAAGTTTATTAAACATGAAAAAATATATAAATAGATAGTAAAAGAATTGAACGTCAGTCTTGACACACTTTAACCAAGAAAAGTATAATCCTAATCCTTGACGTGAAAGCCACTTAACCAGATGTCTTGAGGAAACCTAAAGTCTAAACCAGGAATGAACAGAGCATCCTTCCCCTCGAGATCTAACAAGAAACCCAATTTTGATAATTAAAACGGCATTAAATAGGAACCCCCTCCCCCCCCCAAAAAAAAAAAAATGTAACCATTTAACTAGAGAAGTCTCAGAGATACCAGGTGTCTCCCAAGTTCTCAGAGAACCAAGACTAAACCAAGTATCTCAGAAATACCAAGACTAAACCAAATGCCTCACAAACACCAAGACTTGCACCAAGCCCTTAACAAGAATCCCAATCTTTGTGGTCTTTGGGACGGCACACGTATGGACACTTGGTCTGGTTCACCTCCAGAGCAGGAACCGTCTTGGACAGTCCCCACCCACAGTACTCGCTCCCCACACGTCGGGTCGGGAACGGTACAGTGGAACCGTGGGTCGGGTCGCTGCAGGTGTAGCTGTCGTGGTTCAGGACGTCTTCCTGGGGAGATAAAGAAGAGATAAGGGATAAATAATAGAAATAAAAGATATATGATAGATAAGGAAGGGTTCAGTGGATAAATAAAGATATACAATAGATAAGAAGGGTTCAGTGGATAATTTAGATATATAACAATAGATAAAGAAGGGTTGGTGGATGAATGAGATATATAATAGATAAAGATGGATTAAGTGGATAAACAATAGATAACAAAAGATAAAGAAGGGTTCAGTGGATAAAGAAGAGGTAGATAAAAATAGATAAAGAAGGCTTAAGTGGTTAAATAAGAGATATATAAGAATAGAGGAAGAAGGGTTTAGTTGATAAATAAAGAGATATATAAGAATAAATAATATAGAAAATATATATATATATATATATATATATATATATATATATATATATATATA
>NW_020870800.1:831012-836012 GCF_003789085.1 Penaeus vannamei
ACACACACACACACACACAACACACACACACACACACACACATATATATATACACACACACACACACACACACACACCACACACACACACACACACACACACACAACACACACACAATATATATATATATAATATATACATATATATATATATATATATATATATATATATATATATATATATATATATATATATATATATATATATATATATATATAGCATGCAGCATATGTAAATTCCTTCATATCATTACCATTCTTATCATCATTTTCTTATTTCTATTATCGATATCATGATATTAGGATACAAGTGTTAATGATATTAATAACAACAAGGATAATAAAGATGATGGTGACAATGATGATGATAATGATTAAGATAACGTTAATAAGGATAATAGTAGTAGTAGCAGTAGTAGTAATAGCAATAATATTATTCATAATCATAACAATGAAGAAAATACAGATAATGATAATGATAATAGTAATAATGAAAATAGTAATAAACAAAAATAAAATAAAACAACAGTAATCTAAATGATAAAACATAAAAATAAATAACATAATAACATAATAACAATATAATAATAACAACACCATCAATAAGAAAAACAATAGTAACAATGACAGCAAAAATACAAACAAACAACCCTCCCCCAAAAAAACTCCAGTAACAACAACAACAACAAAAAAAACAACAAAGCCAACCCCCCCATGGCCACAATGAAATAACATCTCGTTTTATAACTCATGTTCTTTCTTAACGACCGAGACACAATCTCCCTCGCTATAAATATGCACAAAGACACTTTCCATGAAGCTATTCAGAGATTCAACCTCGTCCTCGTCGTCACGTGATGGTGCTCTAGGCCTATGCGAGTCCTCTGCCGCTGTGGACTGAGCCTCGTAAACCATGGGCCTAAAGAAAAAAAAAAAAAAAAAAAAAGAGAGAGAGGGGGGGGGGAGAAAGAGAGGGGAGAGAGAGAGAGAGAGAGAGAGAGAGAGAGAGAAGAGAGAGAGAGAGAGAGAGAGAGAGAGAGAAGAGAGAGAGAGAGAGAGAGAGAGAGAGAGAGAGGGTGGGGGGGGGGAAATAAGAGAAATAAGAGAAAAAAAGGAAAATAATAAAAAAATATATTTCTCATAAGAGAAGAGAAAAAAAATAAAAAGGAAAATAAGAGTAAAAAGGAAAATAAAAAAAGGACTTCGCATGAACACAAAAAAAATAAGAAAAAAGAAAAAAAAGGACTTCGCATAAGATAGAGAGATAAATAACGGGAAATAAGAGAGAGAGAAATAAAAAAGGGACGCATAGAGAGCCAGCGAGAGAAAGAGGGAAATAAGAAAAAAGAAAAAAGGACTAGAGCAATAAAGCGTCTCAGCAAAAGCAAGACGATCACTCTTTATAAACATCATAACCAGTTCTTGTTGTAAAAATAGGTCCCTCCTCTTGGCTCTGACCAACCGCACTTGCCATCGTAAAGGCAAGTGTATTGGCATCATTTCTCGGGCTGGGAGGGCTCTTGCATCTCCGGGGGTGGGGGGAGGGGAGGGAGGGGAGGGGGGGTTGTCGCTCTCTGTCTCTCTGTGTTTTTTTTTTTTTTGTTGTTTGTTTGTCTGGTTTCGGTCTGTGTGCGTCTGTCTCTGTTTCTTTTTCTCTCTGTTTCTTTTATCTATATATATATATATATATATATATATATATATATATATATATATATACATATATATATATATATATATATATATATATATATATTTTTATATATATTTTTTCCTTACTCCCTTTCTGTCTGTCTGTCTGAGAGAGAGAGAGAGAGAGAGAGAGAGAGAGAGAGAGACAGAGAGAGACAGAGACAGAGACAGAGACAGAGACAGACAGACAGACAGACAGACAACAGACAAACAGAAAATGAAGGAAAATGAAAAGGCAAAAGCCAGTCTGATCTCATCCAAACTGCAGTAATTCGCGTAAGTCTTTCAGCACCAAAGTCTTAATCTGAAAACTTTTAGCCATCCTTCCCTTTTACGACTATTCGGACATATTAGTCAGTCATAGCTATATTTTCAACCGGAAATATATCCTGCAAAGTTAATGCGTCATAAAACTTGTTACGTAAAGTGCGTTCTGAGCAATATAACTGATTAAGAGGTCTACAGTAATCTAAACAATAATAATAACGATTTGTTTTTATATATATTTTCATTATATATATATATATATATATATATATATATATATATATATATATATATATATTATATATATATTATATATATATATATATTTGTTTTATATATATTTTTTATATATTATTCAAAGAGTGGATATATATTGCCCACTTTTATATCTAAAGAACGTTACACACTTTTTATACTTTTTACGTATCTAAAGAACGTTCTACACACTTTTATTCTTTTACGTATTTTGTATATAAAAGAACGTCCTACATACTCTTTATACTTTTACTTATTATAGAAGAAAGAAATCTGTGAAAAACATCAAAGTGTTTTTGGGTATCTTACCCTGCTGTTGAGAGAAACAATAGAGATACTACTGCAGAGAAAATAGACTGTTTTATTTTTTTTCAGAATAAAGATCACAATTAGACGTGCTGAAATAAAATGAAACGATGAAATTAATAAAGATAAGATGGCATGTTTTCTCTTCTTTTCTTTCAATCAAAATATATCGAATGATGATCACTAATTCGATGTTTTTACTATTCCAATACTCCTCTATGTTTCAAAACAAAAAAAGTTAATGTTCCAACTCTTTGTGGGCAGAATGAACAGACCATGAAAATAAAAAATATTCACAAACAACTGAAAAAGGCATACAAAGATCCTATTAATTCTCAATCCTATTCTTATGAATTACACAATTAGTCCTATTCTCTGACTGGAGTTGTCCTTGTCCCATCCTTGTATGTAGGATAGAAGGAGGAAAGGAAGAGGAAAAGATAAAGAAGGAGGAAGGAAGAGGAATTACATCGAGATGAAAAAGAGAGAAGAGAGAGAGAGAGAGAGAGAGAGAGAGAGAGAGAGAGAGAGAGAGAGAGAGAGAGAGAGGAGAGAGAGAGAGAGAGAGAGAGAGAGAGAGAGAGAGAGGGAGAAAGAGAGAGAGAGGGAGAGGAGGGAGGGGGGGGGGGAAGCTATCAACCACAATTAATTTCGATACTGTAATACGAGATACGGTAGAGAATCTCAGCAGCTAATACGTACCATTAATCCATTTGTTATTGTTATCAAAAGTCGAGGAGAATGAACATATAATTAATCTTATCAAGTGGATCGGTATCAATAATAACTTGATACAGTATTTAACTTTTATTTTTTTAAAGGAGGATAGATTAAAACTATTACCGTTAATGTGTATCCTTCGCACAGAAAAAAAAATATACATATATACGTATACAGATAGGTAGAGCGTTAGACAAATATACATATAGATAGATACACATACATACATATGTACGTATTTACATGTTTTCAAGCAAGATCATAGTCTATAGAACCGTCACATAACTCTCCTTCAAGTTGCCAAGGTTTCTGAACTTAAAAAATTAAGCCAAAGTCCCTGAAAGTAGCTTTGAAACCCCGCCACACAGCTTTCTCAAGGATGTGTTTACTACAAACTTCTTAAAACTTTCCTCCAAGATTCTTTTCAGACTACTAAGCTAATGGCCGAAGCTGCTAGCGTTACAACCAGCTGTGGGGAGTTATGATCCAGATTTATTTTAGAGATTGGGGTTTCGGTCTGTGCTGTATGACGGTATCTGTTTTAAAGTGTGGTTGTGTGTGTGTCTGTGTGTGTTTGTGTGTGTGTGTGTGTGTGTGTGTGTGTGTGTGTGTGTGTGTATGTGTGTTGTGTGTGTGTGTGTGTGTGTGTGTGTGTGTGTGTGTGTGTGTGTGTGAATATATGTGTGTGTGAATATGTGTGTGTATGTGTGAATGCTTGTGTGTGTGCGAATGTGCTGTGTGCGAATGTGCTTGTGTGTGCGAATGTGGTGTGTGTGTGTGTATGTTGTGCCACGCTGTGTTGTGTATTAGAGCTTGTATCCATACATGTATCTATATACAAGCGTATGTTTACCTGTGCATGAGCATATCCACCAACGCTCCTCCATCAAAACCATCTAAACTCCAACTCCAACACATCTTATTAATACCACTCCTCTAAAAACCTTCGCAGCTACACTCTACAGTTTTGTACATTTACTCCCCAAGTCATCCTAGCTTTAGCGGGGTTTCCTGTTCCCTAACACCCTCTCAGCTTGGTTTATATCCTGCTTGAAATTAGGATCTTATGCCCAAAGGATTTTCATCCCACGAACAGACCTTGTAAAATCTTGCAAGATTATCCACATACATAAGGGGCAAAAACTCTCATTTTGCTTAAAAGCTTTGGAAATGATTGCAGTCTGTCCTAGCTATTTTGCAGTTTAATAATTCAAATGATTCTAAGATCAATGATAGTAGAAATATAACGGTGACGATGATGATCGTAGGAATAGTAATAATGATAATAATAATAGTAATAAAATTACCAGTGATAATAACAAATTACTAACAATGATAATAATGATAATAATGATAGTGGTTATGCCAATGATAACAACAGCAGATGAGGAAATAATGATAATAATAATAATAAAAACAGTAATAATAAGGATAGAATTGTAATAATGATAATCATAGAGTATCAAAAATGATGATAATAAAATATCAATAATGATAATGATAATAATGAAAGTAATGATAATAATGATAAAGATAATAATAATAATAATGACAATAATGATGATGATAATAACAGTAAAAGTAACAGCAATGATAATATACCTCATAACAACAATGATAATAAAAATAATAACAATAATCATAATCATAACAATAACAATTATAATAAAAATAACAAAAACAATAACAAAATGATAATAATACAATTCACGTTATACATAATAATAAACACTTAACCAAACCAACAACCCAAATACGAAT
>NW_020870800.1:881012-882762 GCF_003789085.1 Penaeus vannamei
GTTTAGTTTCACAGTTATAAATTGTAGCACTTCATTGAATACATAAGACAGGCAAATTAGTGTAAGAATGCTTAGGTTAAATTCACCATTATCATCAATGTCAATAAAAATCGTCAAAATGGAGGAACGGTTAACGCTGTGGCCTAGCAATTTGCAGACCCGCGTTCGAGACTGTTCCATGCCAAGTGTGGAATCACACGTAGGTCCATTTTGGGTTAGGGTTTTTTTATTTGTTTTTAATTGTATTCATTTCGTCGTTTTCTTTCTGTCGATACGAATGATAAAGGAAATTCCAGATATAGGAATAGTATCAAAAGTCAGAATTCATGTAATAATATACATTCAGGTATTCCAGATAATTTCTATCATTAACTGAGAAATATATACATATATATATATGTATATATATATATATATATATATATATATATATATATATATATATATATATATTATTGTATATATATTTTTGACATGGGATACGACTCCGCTATCTGAAAACATATACATATATGAATATATACATACACATATATTTCTGTATGTGTATGTGTATAGCACAACACACACACACACACACACACACACACACCACACACACATATATATTATATATATTATATATATAATATATATATATATATATACATTATAATATATTTATGTATATACTTACGCACACACACAACTCCACACCATTATATATATATGCTAGTATCTGTGTGTATGCATTGTGTTATATATGTATGTATACGTAAACCTGTGTGCGTGTTTGTGTGGCAGAATGATGCATAATGAGGATACTGCGGAAGAGAAGAGGATAGCGAAAACTACTGCAGTAGAAAGGAAAATGGAGAAGGAATATCATTTATTCTATCTCTCCTCTCTCTCACTCCTCATTCTTCTAATGTACGGAACAGGGTTTGTAATAAAGGTTGGTATTTTTAGAAATTATTTTTATTTTATTGTCTCGGTGCATGTCATCGGTGAAGAGAGAGAGAGAGAGAGAGAGAAGAAGGAAAGAGAGAGAGAGAGAGAGAGAGAGAGAGAGAGAGAGAGAGAGAGAGAGAGAGAGAGAGAGAGAAGAGAGAAATTATAATTATGGCCCTCATTTTTCGATTTAAAGTTCTCATGGTGTAGTGGTCAACACGACTGACTTTGATCAGGAGAGCTCGGGTTCGATTCCCGATGAAAACAATACGTTAATTTTTTTATTTTATTATTGTCAGTCGGCATGGAGTGATGGTGATAGTGTGTATAATAATGCGTATAATGGTAGAGATAAAAAGAAATAAGATAATCGTCCGGTTTGTTAAAATTGTGCGAGGCCTGACCCAATGAATGTGCACATATACGGACATGCATACCTGCAGAAATAGATGAATATCGGTCTATATATCTAATAGATTACATTTATCTATCTATCTATCCGGTAGCTATGCATGTCTAGACTGATAGATATGTATTCATTTCAGTTTATATGCATGTCCGTATAATAGATATTCATTGGGTCTTCTTATCTCGACAAATTTTTAACAAACCGGGCAGAGGATGATATGTGTCTGTGGAGAGGATCATTCAGAAAAAATGTGTTTGAAAGAGGGGAGGAATTTTATCTATAATCAGGGCAGTATAATGATCGCGAATTATATTCATAATCAAGGGCAGTATAATGATAGGCTTGCAATACGAAGATATATCCTGATAAAAAAATAAGGGACTAACAAAAGTATTACGAAGATCATTCATG
>NW_020870800.1:883290-885790 GCF_003789085.1 Penaeus vannamei
TTCAGCATCAAACTCGGGGATGATCAGTTAAGGTCTATGATGCCTTGAAAATCTCGTCTGAAGATGAACCTTATTGCATTTCCGACATCAGCATCAAACTCGGGGACGAAGAGAATTGTTCTCTGAAACAAAGGCTTCTTGAACATCGCTCTTCTGGGAGGTGGATTAAGGGAGAGAATACGACTATGTATTTATAGAAAGTTATCGATAACAACTATAACAGTTTGCCTTGAGTTCAGAACATATATCTTGTTTTTAAATTGCTATTTTATTGAATAGCAATTCGCTCTTTGGTAAGTATATGAAAATGGATTATATCACAACAAAATTAAATATTAGAGAGAGGGGAAAAGAGAGGGGAGAGGGATTAGACAGAGACAGAGACAAAGACTGTCAGTAGCAGAGGCAAGGAGAGAGAAAAGGGATGGAAGGAGAAAGTTAGACTGACTGACAGTAACAGAAAGAGAGAGAGAGAGAGAGAGAGAGAGAGAGAGAGAGAGAGAGAGAGAGAGAGAGGACATACAGACCCAGACAGACGAAGATACTTATAGAGGCAGAGAGAGGAGAGAGAGGGGGGGGATTACTTCCTTCACCTTATTGATAAGGAGAGAAAGATAAGGAGAGGGAGAGGGAGAAAGAAGCATACATTGTTTTTTGTGTGACTGGTCGGATAGGAGAGGCAAGGAGAGAGAAAAGGGGTGGGAGGAGAAGTCAGACTGACAGACAGTAGCAGAGAGAAAGAGAGAGAGAGTAGCAGAGACAAGGAGAGAGAGAGAAAATATATAGAGGCAGACAAACGAACAGAGATATACAGGCAGAGAGAGAGAGAGAGAGAGAGAGAGAGAAATTAGATACCTCTTCCTCTACATTATTAAGACCTCATGGTGTAGTGGTCAACACGACTGACACTGAATCAGGAAAACTCGGTTTCGATTCCCGATGAGAAAATCTATCTTCTTTTTTCTTTATATTTGATAGTATGTAGGCATATCATCAACTATAAATCAAAACAGAGACAGAGAGGAATATAATGATAGGGAGAAGGAAGCATACACTGTTTTGTGTGATGAGTCGGATGTAGTGATGATGGTAATAGTGTGTATGATACACAATGGTAGAGAAAAGAGATAAAGATAATCGGCTGGTTTGTTAAAATTGTTCGAGGTCTGACCCGATAATTGTGGAAAGAGAAAGAGAGAGAGACAAAGACAGAGACAGTAGTAGAGACAATGAGAGAGAGAGAGACAGAGACAGTAGCAGGGACAAGGGGAGAGGGAGAGATAGAAGACATACAGAGCCAGACAGACAACCAGACATATGCAGGCAGAGAGAGAGAGAGAGGGGGGGGAGGGAGGGGACTTCCTTTTCGTTATTTATAACTTTTCCTTCCTTACATTTTAATATGGTAAGCACGACTGACTCTGAATCAGGAGAGCTAGGGTTCTATTCCGATGAGAACAAAGAAAAATTTTTTTTTTTTATTAGAATATAGGCATATAATCAACTATAAATCATAACTGTAACAGAAGGAAACATACGGAGAGGAAGAAGGGAGCATACATTTTGTGTGTGATGAGTCGGATGTAGTGATGATGATAGTGTATAATAGTGTATATAATGGTAAGAGATTTTTAAAAAATCAAGATAATCGACCGGTTTGCTAAAATTGTGCGAGGCCTGACCCAATAAAAGTGCATATATTTAGACATGTATACCCGTAGAAATAGATGCTTATCTTTCTATCTAATAGATGTACATTTATCTATCTATCCGGTATTAAGCATGTCTAGACTGACAGATATGTATTTATTTCAGTATATATGCTTATCTGTATAATAAACATTCACTGGGTCGGGCCTCGCACAATTTAAACAACGGCGAAAGGATGATAATATGTGTCTGTGGAGATCATTCAGAAAAAATAACATTAATTGTGACTTTTGTGATCTATAATCAAGGGCAATATAATGATGCGGGACACTGTTGTATGCGATGATAATTCTCGAGTAAAATAAGGGAATAAGAAAGATATAAAGAAAGATCTATATATGTGTGTGTGGGTGTTTCTGCATGTGTGTTTTTATGTGTGTATGTAGGAAACTTTGCTCACGTATCAAAAGGAGTACATTCAAGACTTTCATTTTGATTTTAAGGGAGGAAGAATGAACCATACATTGTTTTATGTGTGATGAATCGGATGTAGCGATGATGGTAGTGTGTATAATAGTGCGTATATAAAAAATCAAGGTAATCGGCCGGTTTGTTAAAACTGTGCGAAGCCTGATCTAATAAATGTGCATATATGCGGACATGCATACCCGCAGAAATAGATGTATTTCGGTCTATCTATCTGATAGATATACATTTATCTACCTAGCTACCCGGTAGATATGCATGTCTAAACTGATAGATTTGTATTGATTTCAGTATGTATGCGTCCGTATATCAACTATTAATTGGGTCTTACCTCGCACAATTTTAACAAAACGGCCAAAGGTTG
>NW_020870800.1:890790-893290 GCF_003789085.1 Penaeus vannamei
ATATACCGTTATTAATGTGTGTGTGTGTGTTTGTATATATGTATTATATATACATATCTATATACATGTACATACATACATATATAACTATATCAATCTTTTAATTCTTCATTGAATACGTGAAATAGGCAAATGCATGTAAAAATTCACCATCCATAGGATGATGCAACAAATACTTAGTAATTTGAAGACTCACGTTCCACACAGAACAACGAAAAAATACTGCAGAAGAGAGGAAAAAAGGAGAGAGAATTTCAGTTATTCCTCTCTCTCTCTCTCTGCCTCTGTCTCTCATTTTCCCTCTATCTCTCTCTACACCTCCTCTTCCCCCTTCTCGTGTACACAAAATTGAGGTTTATAATAAAGGTATGTAATTTAATGATTTTATATTGTAGTATCTGTGCATGCTATCGGTGTATATATAATGTTGTAAATTTGCTAAAGCTTAGATAAGGTAATTTATATTATTCAGCATAACCAGTAAATGTATATAAATGAATAATATGAATTTATATATATATATATATATATATATATATATATATATATATATATATATATATATATATATATATATATATATATATGTATTATATACATATATATATATATATATATATATATATATATATATATATATATATATATATATATATATATATATATATATATATATATATATATATATATATATATATATATATATATATATATATATATATATATGTGTGTGTGTGTGTGTGTGTGTGTGTGTGTGTGTGTGTGTGTGTGTGTGTGTGTGTGTGTGTGTGTGTGTGTGTGTACACATAACCAGACACACACACACACACACACACATATATATAGAGATATGAAGGTAGAGATAACCACAACATATATGATGTTCTCATGGTGTAGTGGTCGGGTTCGATTCCCGATGAGAACAACATAATCACAACTTTTTCTTTTATATTTGATAGTATGTAGGCATATTATCAACTATAAAGCATAATAGTGACAGAAATATAAGAAGAGGGAGACGGAGAAGGAAACATACATTATTTTGTGCGTCATGAGTCGGATGTAGAGATGATAGTGAGATAAAAATCAATGTAATCGGCCGGTTTGTTAAAATTGTGCAAAACTTGACCCAGAATTAGATGTATATCGGCCTATCTATCTAATAGATATACAATAATCTATCTATCTACCGGTAGATATGCGTCAAGACTGATAGATATGTATTTATTTCAATATACAAACATGTCTGTGGAGAGAATCATTCAGAAAAAACAACATAAATTGTGTTAATGATTATAATTTTTTACTTATAATCTAGGGCAATGTAATGATATGGGACACAGCCATATACGAAGATAATTCTTGAGTAAAATAAGGGAATAACAAAAGTATTACAAAAAGTTCTATTCATGTGTGTGTGTGTGGGGGGGGGGTGTCTGCATGTATGTTTGTATGTCTGTGTGTAGGATATTCTTTCTCACGTATCAGAAAGAGTACATTCAAGATTTTCATTCTGATTTTATATGACCTTACGGAATCCAAATGACCAAATTTAGGCGAGATAACGGAAGCATACATCACAGAGCGAAGGGTTAGGCAGAATCGTGGTTGTTATAGATACAAAGTCAGGATAATTGAAGGGAAAGGTAATATGAAAGGGAAACGATCTGTTGTCCTAGTTGATTATTGTGTCTACGTCGTGTACTGATAACTATGCGCGGAGTTTGGATGTGATGACTTTGAGGTTATTTTGGTTAATTTCTTGATGTTTGTTTGTACTTTGTGTCTATTTCATTTATTTTGTCTTTCTCTCCCCTCTCTCTTTGTCTTCGTCCCTCTCTCTTTCTTTCTTTTTTTCTCATTCTCTCTGACCTCTAGCTTCTTTAGTACAGTTTCACAACTTTAAATTTTAGCACTTCATTGAATACATAAGACAGGCAAATACATATGCAAATTCACGATTCATAGGATGCCGCAAGAAATACTTAGGTTAAACACTATTTTTTATTAAGAGGAGGTAAGATCGTCGAAATGGAGGAACGGTTAACGCTGTGGCCTAGCAATTTGCAGACCCGCGTTCGAGACTGTTCCATGCCAAGTGTGGAATCACACGTAGGTCCATTTTGGGTTAGGATTTTTATTTGTTGTTTTAATTGTTTTCATTTCGTCGTTTTGTTTCTGTCGATACGAATGATAAAGGAAATTCTATATATACACATAACAGAATGTTTTTTTATATCAATATATATTAACAAATGTATATTCAGATATTCCAGAAAACACACACACACACACACACACACACACACACACACACACATATATATATATATATATATATATATATATATATATATATATATATATATATATATATATATGTATGAATATACGTATTTTATATATTTTGACATTTGTTTCTTAATAAGTATATATATGTAAATATATGGGTGTATATATACATATATATGCATATATAACTATGTATATATATATATAT
>NW_020870800.1:901171-906171 GCF_003789085.1 Penaeus vannamei
TAAAATAAAATTAATAAAAATAGAAAAGAAAAGAAAAATAAAACATATTGTGTTTGGAAGACATGACTTTTTATACGAAAGTAATTCTTGAGTAATATAAGGGAAATAACAAAGTAGTAAGGAAGATCTATTCAGGTGTGTTGTGTGTGTGTTCTTCATGTATGTTTGTATGTCTGTGTGTAGGAAACTCGCTCAGTATCAGAAAGATTATATTCAAGAGTTTTTATTTTGATTTATATGACCTTACAGAATCCAAATGACCAAATTTGGGCGAGACAACTGAAGCATAAATCACAGAGCGAAGGGTAAGGCAGAATCGTGGGTGTCATAGATACAAGGTCAGGATAATTGAACAGAAAGGTAATATGAAAGGGAAAAGATCTGTTGTGTCCATGTTTACTGTTGTCTAAATGTCGTTTACTGATAACGATGCGCGGACTTTTGATGTGATGACTTATTTTGGTTAATTTACTGATGTTTCTTTCTTGTCTGTGTCTGGATTTTTTTCTGTGTGTCTCTCTTCTCTCTATGTCTTCGTCTCTCTCTCCTTCTCTCTCTCTCTGATCCTCTTATTTAGTGCAGTTTCGGAACTTTAGATTGTAGGACTCCATTGAATACGTTAGACATGCAAATACATGTACAAATTCACCATTCATAGGGTTATGCAGCAAATGCTTAGGCTATACATACGTTTATTATCATTTAGAGAGATCGTTGAAATTGAGGAATAACGCTGTGGCCTAGCCATTTGCGGACCCACGTTCGAATGTGTGGAATGACACGTAGTTCATTTTGGGTTAGCTTTTTTGTTTTTTGTTTTTTAATTGTATCCATTTCGTCATTTTGTTTCTGCTTGTGTGTCTGCATATGTTTGTATGTCTGTGTGTAAGAAACTCTCGCTCACGTATCAGAAAAAGTACAATCAAGATTTTCTTTCTGATTTTATATGACCTTAGGGAATCCAAATGACCAAATTTGGGCGAGACAACGGAAGCATATATCACAGAGCGAAGGGAAACGCAGAATTGTGGGTGTTATAGATACAAGGTCAGGAAAATTGAACAGAAAGGTAATATGAAAGGAAATATCTGTTGTGTCAAAGTTTTTTGTTGTGTTGAGACAGGCAAAAGCATGTACAAGTTGACAATGAATAGGATGATGCAACAATTGCTTAGGTTAGATATTTGTATGTATATGTGTGTGGTGTATATTTGTGTGTGTATTTGTCTATCTGTATAATTATCTATTTATATCTATACACATGCACACACATATATATTTATATCATATATATTATTATATAAAATATACAGACACACACACGCACACACACACACACACACACACACACACACACACCACACACACACACACACACACACAAACATATATATATATATATATATATATATATATATATATATATATATATATAATATATATATATATTAGTATTTGTGTGATTGTGTGTATGTGGTGTGTGCTTATACCTCTGTGCGCGTGTGTGTAGAATGATGCATAGAGAGGATACTGTGGAAGAGAAGAGGACAACCGAAAAATGCGACGTAAAGCGACATCAAACGGCGACAGGGAGAAACACGAGGCACACGTCAACCTCACACAGAACGACGAAAATACTGCAGTGGAGGGAGAAATGAAGGAGAAAAAAATTAGTTTATTCCTCTCTCTCCCCCTCTCTTCTCTATCTCTCTCTTCTCTCTCTCTCTCTCTCTCTCTCTCTCTCTCTTCTCTCTATATATATATATATATATATATATATATATATTATATATATATATGTTGTGTGTGTGTGTGTGTGTGTGTGGTGTGTGTGTATATATATATATATATATATATATATTATATATAATTATATATATATATATATATATATATCACTTTCCCTCCTCTCTCTCTTCTCCTCCTCCTTCACCTCTTCACCCTTCTGATGGATACAAAACAGACGGTTTATAATAAAGGTATGAATTGGGAAGAGAAAGTCAGACTAACATACAATAGCAGAGAGAGAGAGAGAGAGACAGTAGCAGAGACAAGGAGAGAGGAGAGAGAGAGAAGACATACAGAGCCAGATATACGAATAGACATATACAGTTCAGTAGAGAGAGAGAGATGGGCGAGAGAGAGAAAGAGAGAGAGGAAGACAGTAGCAGAAACAAAGAGAGATAAAGAGAAGACATACAGAACCCTTTTCCTAATAATAAGTTCAACTCGACTAATTCTGACAGGAGAGTTCGGGTTCGATTCCCAGTGAGACATGAATTGTATCTTTATTCTTTTATATTACAGGCAGAGAGAAAAGAAAGAGAGAGAGAGTGAGTGAATAGCAGAGACAAGGAGAGAGAGGGGAAGAAGACAAGTTAACAGACATATACAAGCAGGGAAAAAGAAGAGAAAAAGAAAGAGACAAACAGACAGACAAGTGATGGCTTCCTCTTTGTTATTAATAACTTCTTATCTTATACACAAGTAACAAGTTCTCATAGTGTTGTGGTCAACACGCCTGCCCCTGAATCAGAAAAGCTCGGGTTCGATTCCCGATGGGAACAATTCTTGATAGTTTTTCTTTTTGATTTGATAATATGTAGGCATATCTTCAACTATTAATCATAACAGTGACAGAGAGGAAGATGAGGAGAGAGAGAAGGAGAAGAAAGCATATACTGTTTTGTGTGTGGTGAGTCGGATGTAGTGATGGCAGAGTGTATAATAGTGAGTATAAAGGTAATATATTAAGATAATCGGCCGGTTCGTTCAAATTTTGCGAGGCCTGACCCAATGAAAGAGCATATATATGCATACCCGCAGAAATAGACGACATCGGTCTATCTAACAGATATACATCTATCTGTCCATTAGATATGCATGTCTAGATTGATAGATATGCATTAATTTCAGTATATATATGCATGTCCATATAATAAATATTCATTGGGTCGGGCCTCGAACAATTTTAACAAACCGGCCAAAGGATGATAATATGTGTCTGTGGAGAGTATAAATAAATTATGTTTCAAAGGGAGATGATTATTAAATCATAATCAAGAACTGTAAACGAAGATAATTCTTGAGTAGAATAAGGGAATAACAAAATTATTTTAAAAAAAGAGCTATTCATGTGTATGTGTGTGTTGGTGTGTCTGCTTGTACGTCTATTTAGGAAACTCTCGCTCACGTATCAAAAAGAGTACATTCAGGATTTTCATCCTGATTTTATATGACACAGGATCAAAATGACTAAATTTGATCGAGAACACGGAAGTATATATCACAAGGCGAAGGGCAAGGCATGCGTGTGTGTACAACTGAAGTAACTCCTTATATATATATATATATATTATATATATATATATATATATATATATATATATATATATATATATATATATATATTTACACACACACTCACACACAAATAGAGAAACATTAATAGAAATAACTTCACCTAACATAAGTTCTCAGAATCAGGAGAGCTCGGGTTCGATTCCCTAACATGTTTTTTCTTTCATATTTCATAGTATGTAGGCATATCAACAACTATAAATCATAACAGAGACAGAGAGGAAGATAAAGAGAGGGAGATGTAAGTATACATTGTTTTGTGTGTCATGAGATGGATGTAGTGATGATGATGGTAGTGTGTATAATAGTGCGTATAATGGTAGAGATAAAAAATCAAGATAATCGGCCAGTTTGTTAAAATTGTGCGAAGCCTGACCCAATGAATGTGCATGTATACGGACATGCATACCCGTAGAAGTAGATGCATATTGGTCTCTCTATCATATGGTTATATATTTGTTATCTATCTATCCGGTAGATATGCATGTGTATGCTGATAGATATGTATTTATTTCAGTACATATGCATTTCCGTATAATAAATATTCCTTGGGTCGGGCCTCGCCTTGTGTTTGAGAGATAATTCTTGAGTAAATAAGGGAATAACAAAAGTGTTAAGAAAGATCTTTTCACGTGTATGTGTGTGTAAGTTTAGGTATGTCTGCATGTATGTGTAGGAAACTCTCTCGCGTATCAGAAAGAGTACATTTAAGATTTTTCATTCTGATTTTATATGACCTTACAGGGTCCAAATGACCAAATTTGGGCGAGACAACGGAAGCATATATCACAGAGCGAAGGGTAAGGCAGAATTGTGCGTGTTATAGATACAAGGTCAGGATAATTGAAGAGAAAGGTAATATGAAAGGGAAAAAATATGTTATGTCCAAGTCTATTGTTATTCATTTGTCGTGTACTGTCATGATTGTGAGGATATTTTGTTTAGTTTCTCTCTCCCTCCCTCCCACCGTCCCTCTCTCTCTTCCTCTCTCCTTTGCCTTTCTTTCTCTCTTCCTCTTCCCCTCTTTTATCTCTTCTATAGGTGCACGTATATTTACTTGTCTCGCATTACATGTCCAGGTAAGGTCTATGATGTCTTGAATATCTCGTCTGAAGATGAACCTTATTGCGTTTCCGACATCAGCATCAAACTCGGGGATGAAGAGAATTGTTCTCTGAAACAAAGGCTTCTTGAACATCGCTCTTCTGGGAGGTGGATTAAGGGAGAGAATACGGCGTTTAAGGAAACACGAAGGGGAATGTGTGAGTGGACATTGCGTTTTTGACTTATAATGAAGGACTCGCGCACGTATGAAAAGAGTACATTAAAAAAAATTTATGACCTTACAGAATCCAAATGACCTAATTTGGGCGAGACAACGGAAGCATAAATCACAGAGCGAAGGGTAAGGCAGAATCGTTAGTGTTATGGTTACAATTTCAGGATAATTGAAGGGAAAGGTAATATGAAAGGGAAAAGATCTATAGTGTCCTAGCTGATTATTGTGTGTATGTCGTGTACTGATAACTATGGGCGGAGTTTGGATGTGATGACTATGAAGTTATTTTGGTTAATTTCTTGATGTTTGTTTGTATGTTTCATTTATTTTGTCTATCTGTCTCCTTCTCTTTTCTCTTCGT
>NW_020870800.1:911171-922612 GCF_003789085.1 Penaeus vannamei
TTTTCATAAAGGGCAGAAAATTGCTAACCACATCCAACATTAACACACAATAGAATCTATAGGGGCAAGAAAATGCTAATTAACACTATCACAACCCCCGAATCTATGAACTTTGTCGGGGCAAGAGAATGAAAACCAACACCAACAATAAGGCAGAGGAATCACAAATTAACCAAAATTGGACACCAACCAGAGTACGACAGCGGAGCAACATTCTTGCAAAAACATTTAAAGACTTCCCTGCAACTTCCTAATTGGAAGGCGCCGGCAGTGGTTGAAAGTTGCGTTAGAGCATCGGACCGGAGATTTCTCTGAAATATGAGTTCGAAGGTTCGAGTTCACGGACGAAAGCGTTTTATATATTCATAAAACCTTCGTACAAAGAATTACTCATTGAATTTCGTCACCCCCAAATATTTTTATCAATGAATAATGCCAACAAAATTCATTGAAAAACAATTGAAAAAAAGATATATAAATGCGAATGTTGCAATAATAGCAATTCGAGATTAATTAGGATTTGAAAAAAGAATAAAGTGAAAACAAAATACGATAAAAGAGTTATAGTAAATCCAAATTACAATAATAAACAAGAGAGGAAAAAACATTGACGAAAAAAAAAGAAAAAAGGATAATAATATATAATAAAATAGTTTATTAATTAAAAGAATGGAATAAATGAGTGTATATATTAAACTTTTATTCCTTTTCGGTTTTAAAAAACCGTTGACTTGAATGAAATCATTATAACAGATTTAGGTTGCAATAACAAGTTAGACAAGAGTTCAGTTCACACCAACACATGCATTGAAACACACTCCCATGATTCTGCCTTACCCTTTCGCCTTGGTGATATATACCGTTTTTTCGGGCCAAATTTTGGTCATTTTGATCCTGTAAGGGCATATAAATCGGTCTTCTCTAATATCATTACATAGAAACAGACATGCAGACCATACCAATTAATCAATTTTTATTTCCCTTATTCTACTCAAGAATATCTTTTCTCTTTACATATCAGTCTTATGCATATTTAAAAATCATCTCCCTTGTATATGTCCTTCGTCCTGTTTGGCTCTGTACTTGTCTGGCTTCCCCCTCTCTCTCTCTTTGTCTCTTGCCATTCACCTCTCTTCTTTTTACGTGTATGTTTGTGTTCATCTGTATGGCTCTGTATGTCTTTCTCTCCCTCTCTTTGTTCTGTTACTGTTTCCTGTCTCTATCTCTATCTCTCTCTTTCTCTTTCCTCTCTCTCGCTTCCTCTCTTTCTTTCTTATTTTCTTCTTCCTCCCGTCGACTGTATATGTGTTTCTAATATCTGGCTTGTATTCTTCTCTCTCGTCTCCTTTGTCTCTGCGACTGTTTTTCTCTCTCTCCTTCTCTGCTGCTACTGTCTCTCTCTCTCTCCTTGGTCTTCTGGGCTACTCTACCTATCTTCCTTGGTCTCTGCTACTGTCTCTATCTCTGCTTTGTCTCTGCTTACTGCCTCTGTCTCTGTCTCTCTCTCACTTTCTCTTTTCTATTCCACATTAACTTGGGGTCAGGCACTAACGCACTATTATATTACACTATCATCATCACTGCATATCCGATCACCATACACCAAAACAGTGTATCTTCCTTCTCCTCTCCTTATCTTTCTCCTGTCACTGATTTATACTCGAGGATATGCCTACATGCTATCAAATAAAAAAAAAACTATTATTATTCTCAACAGGAATCGGAAATTTCCAAGCTCTTTCTCTCTCTCTCTCTCTCTCTCTTCCTCTCTCTCTCTCTCTCTCTTCTCTCTCTCTCTTCTCTCTCTCTCTTCTCTCTCTCTCTCTCTCTGCTGTGTATGTTCGTGTGTTCTGCCTCTGTATGTATTCTCTCTCCTTATCTTTGCTACCCTCTTTCTCTCTCTTGCTATTGTATGTTAGTCTTACTTTCTTCTTCCCAATTCATACCTTTATTATAAACCTTCTGCTGTTTTTGTATCCATCAGAGGGTGAAGAGCTGAAGGGGAGGAGAAGAGAGAAGAGGGCGGGAAATATATATTATATATTATATCATATATTATATATATATATATATATAATATATATTATATATATATATATATATATATATACTTATAATATATATATGTATAATATATATATATATATTATATATTAAATATATATGTACATATATAATAATATATATATATATATATTATATATTATATATATATATTATATATATATATATATACTATATATATATATTTATATATATATATATATTATATATATATATATATATATATATATATATATATATAGAGAGAGAGAGAGAGAGAGAGAGGGGGGGGGAGAGAGAATAAATGAATTTATTTCTCCTTCATTTTTCCCCACTGCAGTATTTTTCGTTGTTCTGTGTGAGGTTGTGCCTCGTGTTTCTCCTGTCGCCGTTTGATGTCGCTTTACGTCGCATTTTTCGGTTGTCCTCTTCTCTTCCACAGTATCCCTCACTATGCATCATTTGCTACACACACGCGCACAGAGGGGATACGCACACACCACATACACTCAATCACACATATACTAATATATATAATATATATATATATTATATATATATATATATTATATATAATATATATATATATATATGTGTGGTGGTGTGTTGTGTTGTGTGTGTGTGTGTGTGTGTGTGTGTGTGTGTGGTGTGTGTGGTGTGTGTGTGTGTGTGTGTGGTGTTGTGTTGTGTGTGCGTGTGTGTGTGTAAATTTTATATAAATATAATTATATGAATTATAAATATACATGTGTGTGCATGTGTATAGGTATATAAATAGATAAATAACAGATAGACAAAAAAACACACACAAATATACACACACACATAACATACAAATATCTAACCTAAGCAATTGTTGCATCATCCTATTAATTGTCAACTTGTACATGCTTTTGCCTGTCTCAACACACAAAAAAACTTGATACAAACAGATCTTTCCTTTCATATTACCTTTCTGTTCAATTTTCCTGACCTTGTATCTATAACACCCACGATTCTGCGTTTCCCTTCGCTCTGTGGTATATGCTTCCGTTGTCTCGCTCAAATTTGGTCATTTGGATTCCCTAAGGTCATATAAAAAAATCAGAAAAAAAAATCTTGATTGTACTTTTTCTGATACGTGAGCGAGAGTTTCTTACACACAGACATACAAATATATGCAGACACACAAGCAGAAACAAAATGACGATATGAATACAATATAAAACAAACAAACAAACAAAAAGGCTAACCCAAAATGGACCTACGTGTCATTCCACACATTCGAACGTGGTCCGCAAATGCTAGGCCACAGCGTTATTCCTCAATTTCAACGATCTCTCTAAATGATAATAAACGTATGTATAGCCTAAGCATTTGCTGCATAACCCTATGAATGGTGAATTGTACATGTATTTGCATGTCTCTAACGTATTCAATGAAGTCCTACAATCTAAAGTTCCGAAACTGTACTAAATAAGAGAGAGAGAGAGACGAAGACAAGAGAGGAGAGAGAGACACAAAGAAAAAAATCCAGACACAGACAAGAAAGAAACATCAAGAAATTAACCAAAATAAGTCATCACATCAAAAGTCCGCGCATCGTTATCAGTACACGACATTTAGACAACAGTAAACATGGACACAACAGATCTTTTCCCTTTCATATTACCTTTCTGTTCAATTATCCTGACCTTGTATCTATAACACCCACGATTCTGCCTTACCCTTCGCTCTGTGATTTATGCTTCCGTTGTCTCGCCCAAATTTGGTCATTTGGATTCTGTAAGGTCATATAAAATCAAATAAAATCTTGAATATAATCTTTCTGATACTGAGCGAGTTTCCTACACACAGACATACAAACATACATGAAGACACACAACACACAAACACACCTGAATAGATCTTCCTTACTACTTTTGTTATTTCCCTTATATTACTCAAGAATTATTATCGTATAAAAAGTCATGTCTTCCAAACACAATATGTTTTTTTTTCTTTTTTTTTCTTTTTATTATTATTTATTTATTTATTTATGTTATATCCTTAGGCCGGTTTGCTAAAATTGTGACCAATGAATATCAATAATCATGCATCTATACAAAATAAATACATATCTATCAGTCTAGACATGCTTATTACCGGATAGATAGATAAATGTATATCTATTAGATAGATAGACTGAGATGCATCCATTTCTGCGGGTATGAATGTCCGTATATATGCTCATTCATTGGGTCAGACCTCGCACAAATAAACCAAACCGGCCGATGACTCATCACACACAAACATGTATGCTTTCCTCCCCTCTTCTTTCTCCTCAACCTTGAAAGTGATACATACTACCAAAAAAAAAAAAAAAAAAAAAAATAGTTTGTTCTCATCGGGAATCGAACCCGAGTTCGCCTGATTCAGAGTCAGACATGTTGACCACTACACCATGAGAACATATTAAAAATTGGAAGCCATCTTTTATATTTCTATCTATCTATCTCCCTCTCTTTTCTCTCTCTCTCTCTTTCTCTCCCTCTCTCTCTCTTTCTCTTTTCTCCCCCTCTCTCTCTCTCTCTCTTTCTTTTTTCTCTCTTTGGCCGGTTTGTTAAAATTGTGCGAGGCCCGACAACATGAATATTATTAGACGGACATGCATATGTACTGAAATTAATACATATCTACCAGTCTAGACATGCATATCTAAAGGATAGATAGATGATTGTATATGAATGAATTTCTACATGTGTTTGCATGTCTTACGTATTCAATGAAGTGCTACAATTTAAAGTTCCGAAACTGTACTAAATAAGACGACAGAGAGAGAGAGAGAGAAAAGAAGAGAGACGAAGACATAAAGAGGAGAGAGACAGATAGAGATAGAGGAAATGGGAGACAAGACAGAGAGAGAGAGAGAAAGAGAGGAATAAATAAAGTTCTTTCTCCTTTTTCCTTCTACATCCTAAGTGGTGATTTTTTTACATGCATTGCCTTTTACGTTTCCATGAAGTGCTACAATTTAAAGCTGCGAAACTACACTAAAGAAAATACTAGTCAGGCGAGAGAGAGAAAAAGAAATAAATAGAGAAGAGAGAGAAAAAGACAGAGAGGAGAGACACAAAGAACAAGGAAACACGAAGAAACTAACCAAAATAACCTGTGTCATGACATATACACAACAATAAACTTAGACACAAGTGATCGTTTCCTTTTTATATTTTTTTTCTTCAATGATTCTATAACACCCACGATTCTGCCTTACCCTTCTCTCTGTGATATATGCCTCCGTTGTCTCGCCCCAAATTAGGTCATTTGGATCCTGTAAGGTCATATGAAATCCGAATGAAAATCTTGAATGTACTCTTTCTGATACCTGAGCGAGTTTCCTAGACAAACATACAAACATACATTCAGAAACACACACACATGAATAGATCTTTCTTAATACTTTTGTTAGTCCCTTATTTTTTATCAGGATATATCTTCGTATGCAGCCGTATCATTATACTGCCCTTGATTATAAATAAAATTCGCGTATCATTATACTGCCCTTGATTATAGATAAAATTCCTCCCTCTTCAAACACATTTTTTTCTGAATGATCCTCTCCACAGACACATATCATCCTTTGCCCGGTTTGTTAAAATTGTGCGAGATAAGAAGACCCAATGAATATCTATTATACGGACATGCATATAAACTGAAATGAATACATATCTATCAGTCTAGACATGCATAGCTACCGGATAGATAGATAGATAAATGTAAATCTATTAGATATATAGACCGATATTCATCTATTTTCTGCGGGTATGCATGTCCGTATATATACACATTAATGGGTCAGGCCTCGAACAGTTTTAACAAATCGGCCGATTATCTTGATTTTTTTTTTTTTTTTATCTCTACCGTTATACGCACTATTATACACACCATCATTATCATCACTACATCGACTCATCACACACAACAAATGCTTACTTCCCCCTCTCCTCCTCCCCCCCCACCCTCTCTCTCTCTCTTCCTGTATATGTCTGTTCGTTTGTCTGGGCTCTCTCTCTCTTTCCTCGTCTCTGCTACTATGTCTCTCTATCTCTCTTTTTGTCTCTCTGCTGTATTACAAGCAAGATGATGAAGATGAAGCTATACCTATCCAAAATAATCTTTTTTTTTTTTCTTTCTCTCTCTCGTTCTGCCTGTATTTCTGTTCGTTTGTCTGGCTTTGTATGTTTTCTCTCTTTCCCTCCTTATCTCTGCTACTGCCTCTCTCTCTCTCTCTTCTCTTTTCTCTCACTCTCTCTCTCTCTTCCTCTATGTCTGTTCGACTTTCTGGCTCTTTATATCTTCTCTCTCTCTGTCTCCTTGTGTCCAGTATCATTATATTGCCCTTTTGATTATAAATAATAATAAAAAAACTCTCTTTCAAACACAATTCATACATACTGAAATAAATACAAATTTCTCAGTCTAGATACCCATATCTACCGGATAGATAGATAAATAAATGTATATTTATTAGCTAGATATGCATCTATTTCTGCGGGTATGAATATATGCGCATTAATTGGGTCAGGCCTGGCACAATTTTTTTATCACTATTATCATCACTATATCCGACTCAATCACACACAAAACAATGTATGTTTCCTTCTCCCTCTCCTTATTTTCTCTGTCACTATTATGATTTATATTTTGATGATATGCTATGCTAAAAAATAAAAAAAAAAAAGAAAAAATATGGTTCTCACTGCGAATATTCTGATTCTGAGTCAGTGTGGGCCAAAACATAAGAACTGTTTTATATGGGAGGGAAGCTGTGACTATACAAAATAATACCCCACCCTTGCTGAATTCTCTGATATGTTCTTCTCATTCATTCTCTCTTGATTTTATATCTCTACCATTAATTACAACTATATTACACACAATTACATCATACATTAGACTCATACACACACAAAACAATGCATGCCTTCCCTCCGTATTTTCTCTGTCAACTGATATGTTTATAGTTGATAATATCGGCCTACATACTATCACGAAGTATAGGAATAATAAAAAATATTCTAATCTTGTTCTCATCGGAAACGAACCCTCGAGCTCTCTCTGATTTCAGAGTCAGTCATGTTGACCACTACACCAATGAGAACGTATGTATTAAGAGAAGAGAAGCTATATCGATAACAAAATATCTACTTTCTCTCTTCTCTCTCTTTCTGCCAGTGTGATATGTATGTTCGTCTGTCTAGGGTCTACATGTTTCTATATTTGCGCTCTCATCTCTCATTGTGATAATTCTGTGCTAAGAGGCGAGTCTCCCTCATCTAATCTCTTTTTTCTATCTCTCCTCTAACTCTATCGAATAGCTCCTCATCTAATATCTCTCTCGAGCTCTCTCTGTCTAAGTGGTTCATCGTATCGCTGGTATCGAACGTGTATTACTTATGTTTCGTGAAGTATTCTGTCGCTCTGGTAGGATTTTCCTCTCTCTTCCTGTCTTCCTCTACTGTTACTGTCTTTCTCTCTCCTTGTCTCTTTAGTGAGTAAGTATGCAAAAAAGGTACAATGCCTCTCCGTTCTCTGCATATCTACTCCTTGTCCTCTGCTAACTGTCTCTGTCTACTTCTCTCTTCCTGTTCTTATTTCCAACATTAATATCTGATAGAGTGCACATAATAATCAAAACTATCATAGACACCTATCATCATCACTACATCCGACTCACCACACACAAAACAATGCCCATGCTTCCTTTTCTTCTCTCCCTTTTCTTTACTCTCGGTCACTATACTGATTCTCATACTTTGAGTGAATTTTAAATGGACCTACATACTATCAAATATTAAAATAAGCTCTGTTATACCATTCCCTCAACGGAAGGAATGTGAACGCCGGTTCCTTTGCAGTTCTCTCTTGGCTCTAGCTGCTTCTCATCTCTTGGGCTCTTCTCTCATCTCGTCTCTACCTTGTGTGTCCTGTATTGTGTCTAGGTGTTGTGTCGGATCTGTCTCTCCCGGTGTGATAGGTCTTGCTTCTTCCTTTTTTCTTTGTTCTCTTCTCTAGTCTCTCTTCCTAGCGTCTCTGTCATGTCTTCTCACTCCTTTGTCTCCTCAATACACTCTTAATTATAAACCCTACTGTTTGTATGGAATACAAAGGGTGTGAAGAGAGAAGTTGAAGAAGGAACGTAAGAGCGATTATAGAGAGAAATGTAGATTAGAGACGAGAGAAATATCATTCTACCAAACTAATATATATATGTATGTATGTATGCTTATGTTATATATATAGATAAGATAGCCTAGGGAAATATGCCTAGCTATGGTTAAGATAAAGATCAGACATAAGATAAGATAGTGATATACCGAAGTAGTGAATAGATATGAGCTTAGAATGGGAGATAGGATAGAGAGAAGAGAGAGAGAGGAATTAAATCGAATTTATTTTTCTCCTTTACATTTTTGTCCCTTTACCACTGCGTTGGTATTTATTTCGTTGTTCTGAGTGAGGTTGGACGTGTGCCTCGTGTTCTCCCTGTCGCCGTTGTGTTTATGTGCGCTTTACGTCGCTATTTTATCGGGTTGGTCCTCTTCTCTTCCACAGAGATGCTCACTATGCTATATTTGCTCACACGACGCGCATAGGTATAAGAGCATATACCACCATACACTCAATCACACAGAATCACTACTCTCTATAGTTACTAGTAACCTCATCTAATAAATATATATCTTATCTCATAACTGTGTTATAGTGTGATAGATAGTGTAAGTGCTGTGTGTGTGTGTGTGTGTGTGTGTGTGTGTGTGACCAATCACCACAACTTCACACACACTAACACACACACACACACACACACAAACGAAACACACACAGCATACACCTATCTATACTCAATAAATAATATATAGTATAAAATATATATAGATAACTATATAAGTAGAGATATAGTATATATATTTGAGATATACATTGTATATGTGTGGTGTAGGCTCATTTTATGATGTGTGTGAATGTGTGTGTGCGTGTGTTGTGTGATGTGAATGGTCACATTACATATTTAATAAAGTATATCCTGACAGAAATGAACATATAAAAAATATAATAATGTTGTATCGTGCCAGTGTGCTAAATAATATGATGAACAATGTTAATATAAACACCGATAGACAGATCCACACACAAATATACCACCACAGCACATAACATACAAAACACTATCATAACCTAATCAACTTGTTGCATTCATTCCTATTCATTGTCAGACTTGTTAACATGCTTTTTGCCTGTCTCGAACACACATACCAAAAACTTGATCGCAGACAGAATCTTTCCTTTCATATTACCTTTCTGTTCAATTTTCTCTCGTTATCTATATGACAACCCGACGATTTCTTGCCTACGCACGTTCGCTCTGTGAATTTATCCGCTTCCGTTAGTCTCCGCCCAAATGTTGTAGGTGCCCGTAGGAGATGGTTCATTGGATGCGTGTAAAGGTCATTATAAATCAGAAATACACAAAAAATCTGGATCCTAAAATCAATTAAGTCCTCGCAATAAACAATCCCTGAGCGCAAGCTATTCCATAACACAGGACATATCACAACCTAGCAAACCCAGACAACGCACCAACCCACACAACCATCACTGAAAATAGATCTATCTAACTTACTAATTTTCGTATTTTAGCCCTATATATTACATCAATGAATTATTATCTCGCATAAAAGTCATCGTCTTCCAAACCACATTAAGTACTCCCATCTTTTCTTTCCTCTCACTACATTATTTATATTTATATAATTCATCACGCTTATAATCAATTGTTTATTTTTTAGATTCTCGTCTATGGACAATATCTATCAGTCTAGACATGCTTAAACCGGATTAGATAGATATAATGTATATTCTATTAGAAGAAACTGAAGCATCCATCGCGGTAAACCGTATATATGCTCATTCATTGGGTTCAGAACCTCGCGCCATATATAACCAAACCGGCCGATGACTCATCACACACAAAACATGTATGCTCTTTCTTCTCCCTCGTTCTTTCTCTCGTTCCTTTAAACTTGTCTAGTCACTTTTCTTAACCTTGAAAGTTGATTATATACTACCACAAAAAAAAAAAAAAAAAAAAAAAAAAAAAGATAGTTTGTTCTCATCGGAATCGGAACCCGGTTCGCCTGGATTAGAGTCAGAGCGTGTTGACCGACTGACACCATGAGAACATATTAAACATTTAGAGGGAAGCCATCTTTTTATATTTCTATCTACTCTTATCTACTCTCCTCTCTCTTTCTCCGTCTCTCTCTCTATTCCCTCTTTCTCTTTCTTCCTCTTTCTCTCTCTCTCTCTTTTTTTTCTCTCTCTTTTGGCGCCGTTTGTTAAAACTGTTTGCGAGGCCCGCAACATGAATTTTTATTTACACGGACATGCATATGTACTTGAATTAATACATATCTACCAGTCTAGACACGCATTATCTTAAAGGATTAGATAGATGACTGTATATGAATGGAATTCTACATGCATTGCATAGATACTTACGTATGCAAGAAGTGCTTATAATTTAAAGTTCCGAAACTGTCTAAATAAGACGGACAGAGAGAGAGAAAGGATGAGAGACGAAGACATAAAGAGGAGGAGACAGATAGAGGATAGAGCGAAATGGGAGAGAAGACAGGAGAGAGAGAGAAAGAGGAGAGAGAGGAAAAATTTTAATAGTTCTTTCTTCCTTTTTCCTTCTACATCCTATGCCGTGGTGATTTCTGTACATGCATTCGCCTATTTTACGTTTTCATGAAGTGCTTACAATTTAAGCTGCGAAAGCTGCACTAAAGGAAAATACTAGTCAGGCGAGAGAGAGAAAGAGAATAAAGAGGGAGACAATAGAAGAAGTGAGAGAGAAAAAGACAGAGAGGAGAGGACACAAAGAACAGGAGAAACACGAAGAAACTAACCAAAATTACCTGTGTCATGACATATTACACAACAATAAACTTAGACACGTGATCGTTTCCTTTTTATATCTTTTTCTTCATGATCTTATTAACACCCACGATTCTGCCTCACCTTTCTCTCTGTGAGTATTATGCCTCCTGTTTGTCTCGCCCAAATTAGGTCATTTGATCCTTGTAAGGTCATTATGAAAATCCGAGATGAAAATCTTTGAATGTATTCTTTCTGATACCGAGCGAGTTTCCAAGACAACATGCAAAACATACATTTCAGAAACACACACACATGAATAAGAATTCTTAACACTTTCTCTTTCTACCTCTCCTCTCTCGTTTCCTCTATAGTCTGTTCGACTTATGGGCTCTTTATGTCTTCTCTCTGCTCTTTGATCTCCCTTGTGTCCAGTATCATTATATTGCCCTGATTATAAATGATTAATTAATAAAAAAAAAATCTTCTCTTTC
>NW_020870800.1:936794-939765 GCF_003789085.1 Penaeus vannamei
TCTTTATGTGCTAACCGCACTCACACACGGACACGGACAAACAAGCGTGTACAACTGTACGCACATACATCAACACAAATGTATAGAAATACACACAAACGCACACACAGAGATACACAAATATATGGACACGCAACACAAGCGCATACACACGCACGCACACACGAATACAAAAAAACTAGTACTACATTACACATGACACACACAACACACACACAGACGAAACACACATCAAATTGCATTTTCATAAAGGCAAGAAAATGCTAACCAACACCAACATTAACACACAATAGAATCTTAGGGCAAGAAAATGCTAATTAACACTAACACACCGAATAGAACTTTGTCGGGGCAAGAGAATGAAAACCAACAATAAGGCAGAGAATCACAATAACAAAAATGACACCAGCAGAGTACGGCAGCGGAGGCAACATTCTGCAACATTTAAAGACTTCTGCAACTTTTATTGGGGCGCGCTGGTGTAGTGGTTAGAGCATCGGACTCGGAGACTTCTCTGAAATATGAGTTCGAAGGTTCGAGTCACGGACGAAAGGTTTTATATATCATAAAACCTTTCGTACAAAGAATTACTCATGAATTGTCGTCACCCCAAAATATTTTTATCAATGAAAATGCCAACAAAATCTCATGAAAACAATGAAAAAAGAAATATAAATGCGAATGTGCAATAAAGCAATTCGAGAATTTAAAAAATGGAAAAAAAATAAAGTGAAAACAAAAACGATAAAAAGTATAGTAAATCCAAATTACAATAATAAACAAAAGAGGAAAAAATGACGTTCGCAAAAAAGGAAAAAGGATAATAATAATAATAAAATAGATTAATTAAAAGAATGGAATAAATGAGTGTATATATAACTTTTATTCCTTTTCGGTTTAAAACCGTTGACGAATGAAATCATTAAACAGATTTAGTTGCAATTAACAGTTAGACAAGGAGTTCAGTTGCACACACACACATGCAGAAACACACCCATGATTCTGCCTTACCCTTCGCCTTGTGATATATACCGTTTTTTCGGCCAAATTTGGTCATTTTGATCCTGTAAGGCATAAAATCAGCTTCCTAAACAGACATAGAAACAGACATGCAGACATACCAATAATACTTTTATTCCCTTATTCTACTCAAGAATTATCTTCCTTTACATCAGTCTTGATCATAATTTAAAAATCATCTCCCTTGTATATGTCTCTTCGCCTGTTTGGCTCTGTACTTGTCTTCTTCCCCCTCTCTCTCTCTTTGTCTCTGCCATTCACTCTCTCTTTTTACGTGTATGTTTGTTCATCTGTATGGCTCTGTATGTCTTCTCTCCCTCTCTCTTTGTTTCTGGTACTGTTTCCTTCTCTATCTCTATCTCTCTCTTTCTCTTTCCTCTCTCTCGCTCCTCTCTTTCTTTCTTTTTCTCTTTCTCTCTCGTCGACTGTATATGTGTTCGAATATCTGGCTCTGTATGTCTTCTCTCTCTCTCCTTGTCTCTGCTACTGTTTTTCTCTCTCTCCTTCTCTCTGCTACTGTCTCTCTCTCTCTCCTTGTCTCTGCTACTCTCTCTATCTCTCCTTGTCTCTGCTACTGTCTCTATCTCTCTTTGTCTCTGCTACTGCTGTCTCTGCTCTCTCTCTCACTTTCTCTTTCTATTTCCACATTAACTGGTCAGCACTATGCGCACTATTATTATACACTATCATCATCACTGCATCCGACTCACCACACCACAAAACAGTGTATGTTCCTTTCCCTCTCCTTATCTTTCTCTCTGTCACTGATTTATACTCGAGGATATGCCTACATGCTATCAAATAAAAAAAAAACTATTATTATTCTCAACAGGAATCGAATCCAAGCTCTTTCTCTCTCTCTCTCTCTCTCTCTTCTCTCTCTCTCTCTCTCTCTCTCTCTCTCTCTCTCTCTCTCTCTCTCTCTCTCTCTCTCTCTCTCTGCCTGTGTATGTTGTGTGTCTGCCTTGTATGTATTCTCTCTCCTTATCTTTGCTACTCTTCTCTCTCTGCTATTGTCTATCTCTTCCCAATTCATACCTTTATTATAACCGTCTGTTTGTTATCCATCAGAAGGGTGAAGAGGTGAAGGAGGAGGAGAAGAGAGAGGCGGGAAAGTGATATATTATATATAATATATATATATATTATATATATATATATATAATATATATATATATATATATATATATATATTTAATATATATATATATATATATATATATTATATATATATATATATATATATTAATATATATATATATATATATATATATATATATATATATATATATATATATATATATATATATATATATATATATATATATATTATTATATATATATATATATATATATATATATATATTATATATATATATATATATATATATATATATAGAGAGAGAGAGAGAGAGAGAGAGGAGAGAGGGGGGGGAGAGAGGAATAAATGAATTTATCTTCTCCTTCATATTTCCTCCACTGCAGTATTTTCGTTGTTTCTGTGTTGAGGTTTGACGTGTGCCTCGTGTTTCTCCCTGTCGCCGTTTGATGTCGCTTTACGTCGCATTTTCGGTTGTTCCTCTTCTCTTCCACAGTATCCTCACTATGCATCATTTTGCTACACACACGCGCACAGAGGGATACGCACACACCACATACATTCAATCACGCAGATACTAATTATATAATATATATATTATATATATATATATTATATAATATATATAAATATTTATTGGTTTTATATATTATATTATTATATAATTTATAATTTTTTTTATAATTATTATTATTTTTTTTTAATATAATAATTTTTTTTTATTTATTTTTTTTAATTATTTTTATTTTATATTTTTATTATTTTTATATTTAATTTATTTTAATTGTGTGTTTGTTTGGTGTTTTTTGGTTGTGGGTTGTGTTTGTGGTTTGTTTTTTGGGTTGGGTTGCG
>NW_020870800.1:950262-953573 GCF_003789085.1 Penaeus vannamei
GCACCTTGAGTGCGACACTGGCAGTATATCAACACCTCTGCTGACATACAACTCACAAAAGTATGCCCCATAGCAATAATATAGAAAATTTAATAAAACAACCTGAGAACTGGTAATGAAATATCAAAGGGCAAAAACGACAAAAATAAGTTTTAAAAAGAATTTTAAAAAATGGCTACTGACTAGGTTTCAAACACACTAAAAAAATCAATAAATAAAAAAAAGAAAATCAAGCAGTAAAAACCTGCTAAAAACAATAAAATTATCCATAAAAAATAAGTATAAAACTAGGAAACACTAAAACCCCATAAATGGATTAGACAGCAAGACCTGCTAACCATAACAAAACACCCATGAAATATACAAAGAAAATAGGTAATATATATATATATATATAATATATATATATATATATTATATATATATAATATATATATATATATATATATATATATATATATATATATATATATATATATATGTATGTGTGTGTGTGTGTGTGTGTGTGTGTGTGTGTGTGTGTGTGTGTGTGTGTGTGTGTGTGTGTAGTCTGCAAGACTTGATAACACCGTGACGAATCGTCGGCGCATGTACTGTTCCCTGGTACTGCGGTGAATGAATAGGCCTCATTGCATGGCCTTGACCAACATGATCTATGATTTATGCGCGTTTAGGTCTGTACGATAAAGGAATAATATTTTACATATTTGTGGGATTTTAACATTGCTATATCATTACTACTCTGAAAGATAACAAGAAGACCAAAATGGTGGCAGAAGTGGAAATCCCTTCCGAAGTCGTAGAGCAGTACGAGCGTGATGGCGCCGTTCTGCTGAAGGGCGTGTTCTCTCCGTCGTGGGTGATCAAGGTTCAGGACGGAATAATGAAGAATCTAGAGAAACCTTCACAATACTCAGAGCGTCTTGTTGTAAGTACAAAACGTATCCCTTTTCGGTTAGTACACGATATCGATACAATGTTTTGAATCACCCCTAGTATTCTTTCTCTATTTTTATCAGACACCTTTAATTAGTCATCATACAGATAATTATAGGTTGAAACCACTTTATTTAGAACATAAAGGTTTCTTTTTGCAGGTTAAAAGTTACCAATCTAAAGGAGCTTATTAAAAAACCCAACCGATTTTCTTTATAAATAACAAGGTTTATTTATCAAACTAAACAGATAACAAAATGGAATTAATGAATAATGATTATATACAGTGCTGCCTTATGTATCGCCATGAGTGTACAGGAGATTCAGAGGTGACGGTTTGCTCGACCGCCATGGGTGCACCGCTGTCTTCATTTGGGTCGTGGTCATTTCGGCGACATTGGTGGTGGATGTGAATTCATTCTACGGTCGTGCTGCTTTGGCTGAGAAGGTACGCTGATGCTTGCTCGGCCGTGCGGTGAGAGACGGAGGCTGGATAGATAAGGCACCTGCTGCACCTGAGACTTGTGGAACACCGCGACGATGTTCCTTGATAAGCCTGAGTGCCCGTTTTTCTATTTCATCAAGCCTGTTGAGGTTGGTGGGCGCATTAGAATACCAGGCCAACGAGGTATATTCTTGATGTGGTCTGATCTGGGACTTGTACATCGCAAGAATTCCTTGAGGATTCAGGATGTGAGATATACGTCAGAGAGCTGTCACCTTCAGAGAAGCTGTTTTGCAGATCCTGCTGACGTGTCTGTTAAATCTGAACTCATTGTATATGTCCACACCAAGGATTGAAATAAAGTCCTCGAGTGGAAGGGCGGTGCTTTTCAGTAAGATCTTGTCCTTCATGACGTCTGATGCAGCTGGAGACCGGGATGCTGTATTGCCTGGGTCTTGTTGGCGGCATATCTTTCTTGCCATTGTGATCCCCAGTCGTAAATTGCTTGTAACTGTGAATTCCTATCTATTGTTAAAGCAACCTTACGCAGGTATGAAATAGAAAGGGTACAGTCATCAGCATATGCTGAGATTTCGGGATGTTCCTTAAGCATATAATCAATGTAGATTTTCCATAGGATTATGCCAAGGGCAGAACACTGTGCTACCGACGCCTGCATCGGGTAATTCAGGAATGACTGGATTCCGATGACTCCTGGCAGTGCTCTTCCGGCGAGGGAATCACCAGAGAGCCGCAAGAGACTTCTGCTTATGCCTCGCTTGTCGAAGGTGCTGACGATGAAATTACGAGAGTGGGAGAAGTGGGAGGAACAGGTCCCCCTCTCCCTAGCATTTCCATCTCTATTACGCACTGCCGGAGGGGCCCCCGGAACGCCCATTTACCCCAGGGGTCTAAGGGGGAGGAGTTGACACAGAGCCAGGTCGTGTCCACACGACGCGTCGTGGGCCTAGACTGAGTACCTCTGGGGCCTCCTGCTGCTCCGAGATCCCCCACAGTTTAGCCTGGGACTGCAAGGTGCCAAGTTTCCCATATACATATACACATATACACAAATACACAAATACACAAATACACAAATACACAAATACAAATATACACATATACACATATACACATATACACATACACACATACACACATATACACATATACACATACACACATACACACATACACATATACACATATACACATATACATACACAATATACATACACATATAAATCACTATATAAACATATACATATATAATATATACACATATACATACACATATAACATATACATACACATATACATACACATATACATACATAACATAATCATACAATACATACACATATACATACACATACATACACATATACATACACATATACACACATATACATACATATACATACCCATATACATACCCATACACATATACATACACATATATACATATACATACATACACATACACACATATCACAACACATACATACACCATACACAATTACATACACATATACATACACATATACATACACAAATACATACACAAATACATACACAAATAACATACACAATACATACAACATATACATACACATGCACATATACATATACAATACATATATATACAATTAATACATATATACATACACATATACATACACATACATACACATATACATACCATATACATACACAATAACATACACATATATTATACCAATATACATACAACATATACATAACACGTATACATACAACATATACCCATATACATCACAATAGCATACACATATACATAAATATACATACACAATATACATACATAATAATACATAACATAATAACAACACATATCATATCATATAATTCACCTAATACTACACTATATCATACACAATACACGTACATA
>NW_020870800.1:968673-991173 GCF_003789085.1 Penaeus vannamei
TAACACCTTCCAGAAGAGGGAACGGCCTATAAAAGTGGGAATAGGGAAAGCCAAATTGACTTCATCCTATGTAGACGGCAACATCTAAGAGATATCACGAATTGTAAAGTGGTGGTGATTAAAAGAGGAGGAAATGAAAATAGAATTGAAAGAAAAAGTGCTTGAAAGGGTGAGACCGCTGACCTATGTACAGGAATGATGGGGAATTGATAGTGGACTGATAAGAACAGAGAAGGGGTACTGGGTAAAACATCTGGGAAAGGCCGTCTTGGAGACAAGGAAAGTTGGTAGTGGAATGAGCAAGTGCAGGTGAATGTTAGAGAGAAGAGAGAGGCAAAGAGAAAGTGGGAAATGTCAGGATTAGAACAAGATATAGAAAATTATAAACAAGCTAATAACAGAGAGAGAGAAAAAAAGTGGCAAGAGCCAAGGTTATAACACTGGATTAAATGTATAAAGAGTTAGAAGAAAATGGGGGGGAGAGAAAAGCGTTAAGGATTGCAAAGGCCTGGGATAAAGCAACCAAAGACTACACCCAGATTATACAGCTGAGTGAAGAGGAAAAGATCAGGGACAGATAGAAAAGCTACTTTGAATCCTTGTTGAACAAGAAAAATCCTAGAGCAGGTTTTGAGGATGGAGCTCTAAACCTTGGCGTGACGTGATATAAGTAAGCAGGAAGTTAAAAAGGCAATGAGAAAATTGATGAAAAATGGCAAAACCACATATAAATAAATATATATATATATACTTATATATATACATATACATATATACATACACACACACACACACACACACACACACACACACACACACACACACACACACACATATATATATATATATATATATATATATATATATATATATATATATACATATCTATATATATATATTTATACATGAATGTATACATTGTGATAAAGTTGGGGGCGTATGGGTGGTGGTGAATTAAGGGGGACTTGCTTGAGGAGTACGATAAAGGAATAATATCTTACACATTTGTGGGATTTTAACATTGCTATATCATTACTACTCTGAAAGATAACAAGAAGACCAAAATGGTGGCAGAAGTGGAAATCCCTTCCGAAGTCGTAGAGCAGTACGAGCGTGATAGTGCCGTTCTGCTGAAGGGCGTGTTCTCTCCGTCGTGGGTGATCAAGGTTCAGGACGGAATAATGAAGAATCTAGAGAAACCTTCACAATACTCAGAGCGTCTTGTTGTAAGTACAAAACGTATCCCTTTTCATTTTTTCTTCTTCGGTTAGTACACGATATCGATACAATGTTTTGAATCACTCCTAGTATTCTTTCTCTATTTTTATCAGACACCTTTAATTAGTCATCATACAGATAGTTATAGGTTGAAACCACTTTATTTAGAACATAAAGGTTTCTTTTTGCAGGTTAAAAGTTACCAATCTAAAGGAGCTTATTTAAAAACCCAACCGATTTTCTTTATAAATAACAACGTTTATTTATCAAACTAAACAGATAACAAAATGGAATTAATGAATAATGATTATATACAGTGCTGCCTTATGTATCGCCATGAGTGTACAGGAGATTCAGAGGTGACGGTTTGCTCGACCGCCATGGGTGCACCGCTGTCTTTATTTGGGTCGTGGTCATTTCGGCGACATTGGTGGTGGATGTGAATTCATTCTACGGTCGTGCTGCTTTGGCTGAGAAGGTACGCTGATGCTTGCTCGGCCGTGCGGTGAGAGACGGAGGCTGGATAGATAAGGCACCTGCTGCACCTGAGACTTGTGGAGCACCGTTAGATCTCGGCGTCGCGACGATGTTCCTTGATAAGCCTGAGTGCCCGTTTTTCTATTTCATCAAGCCTGTTGAGGTTGGTGGGCGCATTAGAATACCAGGCCAACGAGGTATATTCTTGATGTGGTCTGATCTGGGACTTGTACATCGCAAGAATTCCTTGAGGATTCAGGATGTGAGATATACGTCAGAGAGCTGTCACCTTCAGAGAAGCTGTTTTGCAGATCCTGCTGACGTGTCTGTTAAATCTGAACTCATTGTATATGTCCACACCAAGGATTGAAATAAAGTCCTCGAGTGGAAGGGCGGTGCTTTTCAGTAAGATCTTGTCCTTCATGACGTCTGATGTCAAGCTGACACCTGTTTCAGGATGGACGAAAGGGTAGATGAAATGGCAAACAGAGACCGTTATAATGGGATGAGGAAAAGTTATTTCTCTAACAGTGATATTCTAGGAGCTGGGTATCTCACATACGATGGTACACTGGTAGATAAGGTGGGAGGAGGTGGGCCTCCAGAACGAACACACTCGTTCACCAATGCATTTAAAATTCATGAAGACCTACAGCTGGCTGCATGGTGAAGAAAAAGACTACATGCAGATTAGAATACACCGTAGAACGTCACCAAAAAGTAGGTTGACAAACGACATCGCTGATGTAGCGTCCAACTCGCCTAGCAGTATGTGGAAAAACATCTAAATTACTGGAGAAGAGAAATAGGACATAATGATAATATGAAACGGCGAGTGACCGCGAGACCTGTGATATGTGGAGGTGGATCATCCTGCATGATGTTGGCAAAACAGTACAAAAATGCAACTTTTATAGATATATTGAATTGTTAGAAAAAAATATATACATATGTTCCGCCCATCAGTACGCCGTTATGCCTCTGCCCTTCCAGGAAACAACCATATTCGTGTAGGATAACTGCCCTACGAAGGGTTCCATAAATAAAGCCACCTGGAGGTCCTTCGATGACCAGGCAAGGCATGTGACTTAAACCCAATGAAAAAATGTTTGAGAAAATGTTGTCAGTGTTTTCGAAACAGCTAATGGAAAAACCTCCCAACAGTTAATAAATCATACTATCAGGGAATGGGAAGTGCTGCGAAGAAAATCCAGACGTCACAAGAACATTTCGCCTGTCTCGTTGTCTCGTCAATTAAACAATTTTGAATAACGGAACATTGCTTCTTTTACAAACATGATACCCCCCAATATCTGTCTTTCTTTTCTACAGTTAATGCCATTTTTCTTCAAAGATATATTATATATATATATATATATATATAATATATATATAATATATATATATTATATAATATTAATATATACGTGTGTGTGTGTGTGTGTGTCTGTGTATTTGTATATATATATATATTAATATATATATATATATATATATCTATTATATATGTATGTACGTATGTATGTATGTATATGTTTATATATGTATATGTGTATATAACACCTGAACCTACCCAGCCCCCCAACCAAGATACCATGTAACTTCCTACAAGACAGGAAAGCTAAATTAAGAGTTGGCCAATTAGAAGGGCAGGAATTCCCACTACTGAGTGGAGTTCCACAGGGGAGTGTGCTTTCACCCACACTCTTCATTATATATACATCGCCTACACCCCCCCCCCTGCAACAAACAGCAATTACATAATGTATGCGGACGACATTACGCAAATCATCTTTCATCCTTCACCAAGACAACAATTTATTAGACTCACCAAAGACAGAGCCATAGCGACCATAAATAGATTCGAAGAATGGAAAATAGAAAACAAAAACAAATTTCTGATCATCCCTGCCGCCAGGACAAAACCTGGAAACCCCGATCTTGCCAACTTAGATGTGGGGTTCACAAAAGAAGGGAAACTTCTGGGCTTGAAAATAACAAACACGGGTATTGCAGCACACAAAGAGAGAATCAATATAGCCAACAACGTACTAGCAAAGCTGAAGAGATTCTCGGGATGCCCAGAAGATATAAAAATATACTTGTACAAAATGCTAGTCAGACCAATACATGAATATCCACCAGTCCCTCTAAATACGATGGCCCTATCATCATAGTATAAACTACAGGCAATACAGAACAAAGCTATCCTATGGGCAAAAGGAATAAGGTGGCCCAACCCACGCTCATCAATCAAGGGAACTCCACACACTTTACAAAAAGACCCAATAAACATAAGAATCCACCACCGGGCAACGAGGACATGGGAGTGTCTAGAATACCTTGAGGACGCAAACTATGAAAGCATAAAGGAAGCTCACACATCCACACAGGGCCTAGATGATGGCCTAGAAGCTTGACAAGAATCAGCCCAAACCCCCCAAACCCCATATACTCAAAAGCAAACTGACCATGCCAACCTCTTTCCCACTGGCACACATCTGGCTAGAAGGGATAAGTTATAATGATGAAAATAGCAATAATAATTAGCATAAGTAATTATTATAACTGCAATAATGATGATAATAATGATAATTGTGATAATAATGATAATTATGATGATAATGACTATAATGATAGTAATCATAAAAATAATGACATTAATGATAATAATGATGATAATAATAATTATTCAGTCCATTTATAATGAAATAAAGGCTAAAAGTAATAAAATCACAGATGGCGAAAAAACGGAAAAATCTAACGTATTACAGCCTTTTGAGAGAAATGTTGAAAAAACGCCTTTTTCGGTTTGTAATGGTAATTAGGATAATTTTAACATTAATTCAGGTAATTATGATGATTTTCATGATAATTCCTTTATTATTGACAATAATAATGACAATTATGATGATAATGACAATAATAATGACATTATGATGATAATGACAATAATAATAATAATGATAATATGATAATTACAATGATAATTTTGATAATTACTGCAATAATAGCAATAATTAACTCATACTAATAATGGTAATAGAAATAATAACATCATTATCATTATTATGATTATTATTATTGTCATTATTATTTCTAAAATTATTATTATTGTTATTATCATTATAGAAATAGTTATAGGATGAAAATTGCAATAATAATTAGCATAATAATTATCATAACCGCAATAATGATAATAATGATAATTATGATGATAATAATAATTATTCACTCCACAAATGAAATAAACGGCAAAAATTAATAAAATCCACAGAGAAATCGAAAAATGGCAAAATCTAGGTAATTATGATGATTTTAACATTAATTCAGGTAATTATGATGATTTTTATGATAAGTCCTTTATTATTGACAATAATGATGATAACTATGATGATAATGACAATAATCATGATAATAATGATAAAATGATAATTAAAAGGATAATTTTGATAATTACTGCAATAATAGCAATAATTAACTCAATTCCAATAATTTTCATACGAATAATGGGCAATAGAAATAATAATAACATCATTATCATTGTTATTATAATATTATTATTGTCATTCTTATATCTAACATTATCATTATTGTTATTATCATTATAAAAATAGTTATAATGATGAAAATAGCAATAATAATTAGCATAATAATTATTATAACTGCAATAATGATGATAATAAGGATAATTATGATGATAGTGACTATTATGATAGTAATAATAAAATAATGACAATAATGATGATAATAATTATTCAGTCCATTTACAATGAAATAAAGGCTAAAAGTAATAAAATCCCTTAAGTCGAAAAATCAGTAAAATGTAGCCTTCTGAGAAAAACGTCTCGAAAAAAAACCTTTTCGCTTTTTAATGGTAATTATGATAATTTTAACATTAATTCAGGTAATTATGATGATTTTCATGATGATTCCTTTATTATTGACAATAATGATGATGATAATGACGATATTAAAGAAAATAATGATAAAATGATAATTTTAATAATAATTTTGATAATTACTGCAATAATTGCAATAATTAACTCTATTCCAATAATTTTCATGCTAATAATGGCAATAACATTATTGTAATTGTTATCATAATTATTGTTATTGTTATTATTATTCTAAAATAATCATTATTGTTATTATCATTATAAAAATAGTTGTAATGGTGAAAATAGCAA
The DNA here is from genome assembly GCF_003789085.1 of Penaeus vannamei. Lineage (NCBI taxonomy): Eukaryota > Metazoa > Arthropoda > Malacostraca > Decapoda > Penaeidae > Penaeus > Penaeus vannamei. The sequence continues at coordinate 974,559 of NW_020870800.1, forward strand.
TAATTAGCATAATAATTATAACTGATATAATGATGATAATAATGATATTTATGATGATAATGACTATAATGATAGTAATCATAAAAACAATGACTATAATGATAATGATGATAATAATTATTCAGTCCATTTATAAGAAATAAAGGCTAAAAGTAATAAAATCCCAAATGCCGAAAAAAACGGCAAAATTTAGCGTATTACAGCTTTTTCAAAGAAACGTCGAAAAAAACATTTTCTCGCTTTTCAGTGGTAATTATGATGATTTTAACACTAATTCACGTAATTATGATGATTTTAACACTAATTCACGTAATTATGATGATTTTCATGATAATTCCTTTATTATTTACAACAATGATGATAATTGTGATGACAATGATAATAATAATGGTAATAATGATAAATGATGATTTTGATAATTACTGCAATAATAGCAATAATTAACTCTATTCCAATAATTTTCATACAAATAATGGCAATAGAAATAATAACATCATTATCATTGTTATTATGGTTATTATTATTGTCATTATTATTTCTAAAATTATTGTTATTTTATTATCATTATAAAAAGTTATAGTGATGAAAATTGCAATAATAATTAGCATAATAATTATCATAACCGCAATAATTATGATAATGATAATTGACAGTAAAAATAATATCATTATCATTGCCATATATAATTATTACTATTGTCATTATTATTTCTAAAATTATCATTCTTGCTATTATCATTATAAAAATAGTTATGATGAAAATAGCTATAATAATTAGCATAATAATCATTATAACTGCAATAATGATGATAATAGTGATGATTATCATGATGATAGTCTATAATAATAATCATAAGAATAATGACAGTAATGATAATAATGATGATAATAATTATTATCTAATCCTTTTATAATGAAATAAAGGCAAAAAGTAATAAAATCCCAAAGGTCGAAAAAACGGCAAAATCTAGCGTATTACAGCCTTTTGAGAGAAACGTCGAAAAAACCCTTTTCGCTTTTTATTTGTAATTAGGAGTATTTTAACATTAATTCAGGTAATTGTGATGATTTTCATGATAATTCCTTCATTATATGCAATAATGATGGTAATTATGATGATAATGTAAATGATAATGACAATAATAATGATATTGATAAAATCATAATTATAAGGATAATTTGATAATTACTGCAATAATAGCAATAATCAACTCTATTCCAATAATTTTTAGACTAATAATGACAATGGAAATAATAATAACATCATTATCATTATTGCTATTATCATTATAAAGATAGTTGTGATGATGAAAATAACTGCAATAATTAGCATAATAATAATTATAACTGCAATAATGATGATAATCATGATCATAATGACTATAATGATAATAATATAAGAATAATGACAGTAATGATAATAATGATGATAATAATCATTATCCAGTCGATTTATAATGAAATAAAGGCCAAAAGTAATAAAATCCCAGAAGTCGAAAAAACGGTAAAATCTAGCCTATTACAGCCTTTTGAGAGAAACGTCGAAAAAAAACCTTTTCCGCTTTTTATTGGTAATTATGAGGATTTTAACATTAATTCAGGTAATTGTGATGATTTTCATGATAATTCCTTCATTATATGCAATAATGATGATAATTATGATGAAATGACAATAATAATGATAATAATGATAAAATCATAATTATAATGATAATTTTGAAAATTACTGCAATAATTGCGATAATCCACTCAAATCCAATAATTTTCAGACTTATAATGACAATAGAAATAATAATAACATCATTATCATTGTCATTACAATTATTACTATTGTCATTATTATTTCTAAAATTATCATTACTGCTATTATCATTATAAAAATTGTTATGATGATGAAAATAGCTATAATAATTAGCATAATAATCATTATAACTAATAATGATGATAATAATGATGATAATCATGATGATAATGACAATGAAAATGATAATAATAATGATAAAATCATATTTATAATGATAATTTGATAATTACTGCAATAATAGCAATAATCAACTCTATTCCAATAATTTTCAGACTAATAATGACAATAGAAATAATAATATCATTATCATTGTCCTTATAATTATTACTTGTCATTATTATTTCTAAAATTATCATTATTGCTATTATCATTAAAAAATAGTTATGATGATGAAAATGGCTATAATAATTAGCTTAATAATCATTATAACTGCAATAATGATGATAATCACGATGATAATGACTATAATGATAATAATCATAAGAGTTGATTATTGCTATTGCAGTAATTATCAAAAATATCATTATGTTAATGATTTTATCATTATTATTATTATTGTCATTATCATTCTCATTATCATCATAATTATCATCATTATTGTATATAATGAAGGAATTATCATGAAAATCATCACAATTACCTGAATTAATGATATAATCCTCATAATTACAAATAAAAAGCGAAAAAGGTTTTTTTTTCGCCGTTTCTCTCATTATTAGTCTGAAAATTATTGGAATAGAGTTGATTATTGCTATTATTGCAGTAATTATCAAAATTATCATTATAATTATAATTTTATTCATTATCATTATTGTTGTCATTATCATTGTCATTATCATCATAATTATCATCATTATTGCATATAATAAAGGAATTATCATGAAAATCATCACAATTACTTAAATTAATGTTAAAATCCTCATAATTACCAAGAAAAAGCGAAAAAGTTTTTTTCGACGTTTCTCTCAAAAGGCTGTATACGCTAGATTTTGCTGTTTTTCGACTACTGGAATTTTATTACTTTTGGCCTTTATTTCATTAGAAATGGACTGGATAATAATTATCATCATTATTATCATTACTGTCATCATTCTTATGATTATTATCATTATAGTCATTATCATCATGATTATCATCATTATTATCATCATTATCATCATTATTGCAGTTATAATGATTATTATGCTTATTATTATAGCTATTTTCATCATCATATCTATTTTTATAGTGATAATAGCAATAATGATAATTTTTGATATAATAATGACAATAGTAATAATATAATGACAATGATAATGATGTATTATTATTTCTATTGTCATTATTAGTCTGAAAAATATTGGAATAGAGATGATTATTGCTATTATTGCAGTAATTTAAAAAATATATCATTATGATTATGATTTTATCATTATTATCATTATTATTGTAATTACGATTTTCATTATCATCATAATTAGCATCATTATTGCATATAATGAAGGAATTATAATGAAAATCATCACAATTACCTGAATTAAATCCTCATAATTACCAATAAAAAGCGAAAAGGGTTTTTTTTCGATGTTTTTTCTCAAAAGGCTGTAATACGCTAGATTTTGACGTTTTTTCGACTTTTATTACTTTTGGCCTTTATTTCATTATAAATGGACTGGATAATAATATATTATTATCATTACTGTCATTCTTCTTATGATTATTATCATTATAGTCATTATCATCATGATTATCATCATTATTATCATTATTGCAGTTATAATGCTTATTATGCTAATTCTTATAGCTATTTTCATCATCATAACTATTTTTATAATGATACTAGCAATAATGATAATTTAGAAATTATAATACAATGATAATGATGTTATTTTATTTCTATTGTCATTATTAGTCTGAAAATTATTGGAATAGAGTTGATTATTGCTATTATTGCAGTAATCATCAAAATTATCACTATAATTATGATTTTATCATTATCATAATTATTATTGTCATTATCATCATAATTATCATGATTATTGCATATAATAAAGGAATTATCATGAAAATCATAACAATTACCTGAATTAATGTTAAAATCCTCATAATTGCAAATAAAAGCGAAAAGTTTTTTGGACGTTTCTCTCAAAAGGCTGTAATATTTTGTAACATTTTGCCTTTTTTTTCGACTTTTGGATTTCATTATAAATGGACTGGGTAATAATTATTATCATCATTATTATCTTTACTGTCATTATTCTTATGATTATTATCATTATAGCCATTATCATCATGATTATCATCAATATTATAATCTTATTGCAGTTATATTGATTATTATGCTAATTATTATAGCTATTTTCATCAGAACTATTCTATAATGAAAATAGCAATAATGATAATTTGAGAAATAATAATGACAATAGTAATATATAATGACAATGATAATGATGTTATTATTATTTCTGTTGTCATTATTAGTCTGAAATTATTGGAATAGAGTTGATTATTGCTATTATTGCATAATTATGAAAATTATCATTATAATTATGATTTATCATTATTATCATTATTATCTTATCATTGTCATTATCATCATAATTTTCATATTATTGCATATAATGAAGGAATTGTCATGAAAATCATCACAATTACCTGAATTAATGTTAAAATCCTCATAATTACAAATAAAAGAGAAAAATTTTTTTTCGACGTTTCTCTCACAAAATTACGCTAGATTTTGCCGTTTTTTCGACTTATGGGATTTAATTACTTTTGGCCTTTATTTCATAGTAAATGGACTGGATAATAATTATTATCATCATTACTATCATTACTTTCATTATTCTTACGATTATTATCATTATAGTCATTATCATCATTATTATCATCATTATTGCAGTTATAATGATTATTATGCTAATTATATAGCTATTTTCTTCATCATAACTATTCTTATAATGATAATAGCAATAATAATAATTTTAAAATAATAATGACAATAGTAATAATTATAATTACAATGATAATGATGTTATAATTATTTCTATTGTCATTATTAATCTGAAAATTATTGGAATAGAGTTGATTATTGCTATTATTGCAGTAATTATCAAAATTATCATTATGATTATGATTTTATCATTATCATCATTTATTGTCATTATCATTGTCATTATCATAATAATTATCATATAATGAAGGAATTATCATGAAAATCATCACAATTACCTGAATTAATGTTAAAATCATAATGATGATTTGCCTAAAATTGCAATAATAGCAATAATCAACACTATTCTAATGATTTTCCTAAAAATAATAACGACAATGAAAAGAAATAATAATAAAAGTAAGTATAACACGGCATTATTGTTATTATAATCCGTATTATTGTTGTTATTATTTTCAGAATTATCATTATTGTCATTATTAAAATTATTATAATGATGAAAATGGCATGAATAATTAAAATAATGATTATCATAATGACTATATTAAGGGTGAATAGGGCGATAATGACAGCAGTAATAATAATGATAATGATAATAATGATGATGATTATCATTATAAAGCCCATCTATAATGAGAAAAAGGCTAAAAGTAGAAAAATCCCAAGTCGAAAAACCGGCGAAATCTAGCGAAATACAGCCTTTGGAAGATCAGTCGAAAACCCTTTTTCGAGTTTAAATGATGATTATGATGATCTTAGCAATAATTCTGCTAATTATGATGATTTTGATGATAACCCCATCAATATTGACAATAATGACGATAATAATGATAATTATGAGAGTAATTAGGACAATAATTAGACAATGATAATTATAATGATGATTTGCCTAATAATTGCAATAATAACAATAATCAACACTATTCAAATGATTTTCCTAATTATAATTACGACAATGATAACAGAAATAATAATAAAAGTAATTATAACACGGCTATTATTATAATCCTTATTATTGTTGTTCCTATTTCCAGAATTATCATTATTGTAAATATCATTATTAAAATAATTATAATGATGAAAATTACTTTAATAATTAAGATAATTATTATTATGATGACTATATTAAGGGTGATTAGGGTGATAATGACAGTAATGATAATGATGATGATAATGACAATAATGATGATAATTATCATTATAAAGCCCATCTATAATGAGAAGCAGGCTAAAAGTAGAAAAATCCCAAATGTCGAAAAACCGGCGAAATCGAACGAAATACAGCCTTTGGAGAGATCAGTCGAAACCCCCACTTTTTCCAGTTTAAAGGATAAATTATGATGATCTTAGCAATAACTCTGCTAATGATGAAAATGGCATTAATAATTAAGATAATGATTATTATAATGACTATATTAAGGGTGATTAGGGCGATAATGACATGATAATTATCATTATAAAGCCCATCTATAATGAGAAAAGGGCTAAAAGTAGAAAAATCCCAAACGTCGAAAAACAGGCGAAAATCTCCCGTTTTTTCATGATGATTTTAGCAATAATTCTGCTAATTATGATGATTTTGATGATAACCCCATCAATAAAGACATCAATGACGATAATAATGATAATTATGAGAGTAATTAGGATAATAATTATGATAATAATTATACAATGATAATTAGAATGATGATTTGCCAAATAATTGCAATAATAGCAATAATCAATACTATTCTAATGATTTTCCTAATAATGATAACGACAATAATAACAGAAATAATAATAAAAGTAATTATAACACGACTGTTATTGTTATTATAATCCTTATTATTGTTGTTATTATTTTCATTATCAAAATAATTATAATTATGAAAATGACATTAATAATTAAGATAATGATGATTATAATGACTATATTAAGGGTGATTAGGGCGATAATGAACGTAATGATAATAATGATGATGATAATGACAATAATGATGATGATGATGATTATAAAGCCCATCTATAATGAGAAAAAGGCTAAAAGCAGAAAATCCCAGAAGTCGAAAAACCGTCGAAATCAAGCCAAATACAGACTTGGAGAGATGAGCCGAAAACCCCCTTTTTCGAGTTTAAAGGATGATTATGATGATCTAAGCAATAATTCTGCTAATTAGGATGATTTTGATGATAACCCCATCAATAATGACAATATTGATGATAATAATGACAATTATGAGAGTAATAAGGACAATAATTATGATAATAATTATACAATGATAATTATAATGATGATTTGCCTAATAATTGCAATAATAGCAATAATCAACACTATTCTAATGATTTTCCTAATAATTATAACGACAATGATAACAGAAATAATAATAAAAGTAATTATAACACGGCTGTTATTGTTATTATAATCCTTATTATTGTTGTTATTAATTTCAGAATTATCATTATTGTCATTATCATTATTAAAATAATTATAATTATGAAAATGGCATTAATGATTAAGATAATGATTATTATAATGACTATATTAAGGGTGAATAGGGCGATAATGACAGTAATGATAATAATGATGATAATCATGACAATAATGATGATAATTATCATTATAAAGCCCATCTATAATGAGAAAAAGGCTAAAAGTAGAAAAATCCCAAAAGTCGAAAAACCGGCGAAATCTAGCCAAATACAGCCTTTGGAGAGATCAGTCGAAAACCTCCCTTTTTCGAGTTTAAAGGATGATTATGATGATCTTAGCAATAATTCTGCTAATTATGATGATTTTGATGATAACCCCATTAATAATGACGATAATAATGGTAATTATGAGAGTAATTAGGACAATAATTATGATAATTATACAATGATAATTATAATGATAATATGCCTAATAATTGCAATAGTAGCAATAATCAACACTGGTCTAATGATTTCCCTAATAATAATAACGACAATAATAACAAATAATAATAAAAATAATTATAACACGGCTATTGTTGTTATCATAATCCTAATTTTTGTTATTATTTCCAAAATTATCATTATTATCATTATCATTATCAAAATAACTATGATGATGAAAAAGACATTAATAATTAAGATAATGATTATTATAATGACTATATTAAGGGAGAATAGGGCGATAATGACAATGATAAATGATAATTACAATAATGATAATTATATTTATAAAGCCCATCTATAATGAGAAAAAGGCTAAAAGTAGAAAAATCCCAGAAGTCGAAAAACGGGCGAAATTTAGGGAAATACAGCCTTTGGAGAGAGAAGTCGAAAACCCCCTTTTTTCGAGTTTAAAGGATGATTATGATCTTAGCAATAATTCTGCTAGTTATGATGATTTTGATGATAACCCCAGCAATAATGACAATAATGACGATAATAATGATAATTATGAGAGTAATTACGACAATAATTATGATAATTACACAATGATAACTATAATGATGATTTGCCTAATAATTGCAATAATAGCAATAATCAACACTATTCTAATGATCCTAATAATAATAACGACAGTGATAAAAGAAATAATAATAAAAGTAATTATAACACGGTTATTATTGTTATTATAATCCTTATTATTATTATTATTTCTAGAATTATCATTATTGTCATTATCATTATTAAAATAATTATAATTATTTAAGTGACATTAATAATTAAGATAATGATTATTATAAGGAGATTAGGGCGATAATGACAGTAATGATGAAAATGATGATGATAATGACAAGTAATGATAATTATCATTATGAAGCCCATCTATAATGTGAAAAAGGCTAAAAGTAGATAAATCCCAAAATTTAAAAAAAACGACGAAATCTAGCCAAATACAGGCTTACGGGAGATGAGTCCAAAACCCCCTTTTCGAGTTTAGGATGATTATGATGATCTTAGCAATAATTCAGCTAATTATGATGATTTTGATAACCCCATCAATAATGAGAATAATGACGATGATAATGATAATTATGAGAGTAATTAGGACAATAATTATGATAATATACAATGATAATTATGATATGATGATTTGCCTAATAATTGCAATAATAGCAATAATCAACACAATTCTAATAATTTTCCTAATAATAATAAACGACAATGAGATAATAAAATTAATTATAACAAACTATTAATGTTATTATAATCCTTATTGTCGTTATTATTTCCAATTTATCATCAATTAGCATTATCATTACTAAAATAATTATAATGATGAAAATGACATTAATAATTAAGATAATGATTATCACAATGACTATATTAAGGGTGATTAGGGGCGATAATGACTAATGATAATAATGATGATAATAACAATAATGATAATGATCATTATGAAGCCCATCTATAATGAGAAAAAGGCTAAAAGTAGAAAAATCCCGAAATCGAAACACAGGCGAAATCTAGCCAAATACTGCATCTGGAGAGATCAGTCGAAAACCCCCCATTTTCGTGTTTAAAGGATGACTATGATGATCTTAGCAATAATTCTGCTAATTAGGATGATTTTGACGATAAACCCATCAATAGTGACAATAATGATAATAATTGTGAGAGTAATTAGGACAATAATTATGATAATATTATACAATGAAAATTATAATGATGATATGCCTAATAATTGCAATAATAGCAATAATCAACACTATTCTAAGTATTTTCCTAATAATAATAACGACAATGATAAAAGAAATAATATAGAAGTAATTATAACACGGCTATTATGTTATTATAATTCTTAATTATTGTTGTTTTTATTTCCAGAATTATCATTATTTTCATTATCATTATTAAAATAATTATGATGATGAAAATGACATTAATAATTAAGATGATGATTATTATAATGACTATATTAAGGTGATTAGGGTGATAATGACGGTAATGATAATAATGATGATAATGACAATAATTATGATAATTATCAATCTATAATGAGAAAAAGGCAAAAAGTAGAAAAATCCAAATGTCAAAAAAACCGGCAAAATCAAGCGAGATACAGCCTTTGGAGAGATGAGTCGAAAACCCCCCTTTTTCGAGTTTTAAAGAATGATTATGATGATCTTAGCAATAATTCTGCTAATTATGATGATTTTGATGATAACCACGTCAATAATGACAATAATGACGAATGATAATGATAATTATGAGAGTAATTAGAAAGAATAATTATGATGATAATTATACAATGATAATTATAATGATTTGCCTAATAATTGCAATAATCAACACATTCTAATGATTTTCCTAATAATAATAACGACAATGATAACAGAAATAATAATAAAAGTAATTATAACACGGCTGTTATTGTTATTTTAATCCCTATTATTGTTATTATTATTTCCAGAATTATAATTATTTNATAATAACGACAATGATAACATATAATAATAAAAGTAATTATAACACGGCTATTATTGTTATTATAATTCTTATTATTGTTGTTATTATTTCCAGAATTATCATTATTCTCATTATCATTATTCAAATAATTATAATGATGAAGATGACATTAATGATTAAGATAATGATTATTATATTGACTATATTAAGGGTGATTAGGGCGATAATGACAGTAATGATGATAATGATTATAATGACAATAATGATGATTATCATTATAAAGCCCATCTATAATGAGAAAAAGGCTAAAAGTAGAGAAATCCCAAAAGTTGAAAAACCGGCGAAATCTAGCGAAATAAAGCCTATGGAGAGATTATGATCTTAGCAATAATTCTGCTAATCATGATGATTTTGAGGATAACCCCATCAATAATTATAATAATGACGATAATAATGATAATTATGAGAGTAATTAGGACAATAATTATGATAATAATTATACAATGATAATTTAATGATGATTTGCCTAATAATTATTAGGCAAATCACCATTGCATAAATATTATCATAATTATTGTCCTAATTACTCTCATAATTATCATTATTATCGTCATTATTGCATTATTTTGGTGGAGATATCATCAAAATCATCATAATTAGCAGAATTATTGCCAAGATCATCATAATCATTATTGAGACTGGAAAAAAGGATTTTTCTACTTTTAGCCTTTTTCTCATTGTAGATGGGCTTTATAATGATAATTATCATTACTGTCGAATGATGAGTCGAAAACCCACCTTTTTCCAGTTTCAATGATGATTATGATGATCTTAACAATAATTCTGGCAATCATGATGATTTTGAGGATAACCCATCAATAATGACAATAATGACGATAATAATGATAATTATGAGAGTAATTAGGACAATTATAATTATACAATGATAATTGCAATAATAGCAATAATCAGCACTATTCAAATGATTTTCCTAATATTAATAATGACAATGATAACAGAAATAATAATAAATGTAATTATAACATGGCTATTATTGTTATTATATTCCTTATTATTGTTGTTATTATTTACAGAATTATCATTATTGTCATCATTATTAAAATGATTATAATAATGAAAATGACATTAGTAATTAATATAATGATTATTATAATGACTATATTAAGGGTAATTAGGGCGATAATAACAGTAATGATAATAATGATGATATGAAAATAATGATAATTATCATTATAAAGCCCATCTTAGCAATAAATCTGCTAATCATGATGATTTTGAGGATAACCCCATCAATAATGACAATAATGACGATAATAATGATAATTATGAGAGTAATTAGGAATATAATTATGATAATAATTATACAATTATAATTATAATGATTTGCCTAATAATTGCAATAATAGCAATAATCAACACTATTCTAATTATTCTCCTAATAATAATAACGACAATGATTAAAGAAATAATAAAAGTAATTATAACACGGCTATTATTGTTATAATCCTTATTATTGTTGTTATTATTTCCAGAATTATCATTATTGTCATTATCATTATTGAAATAATTATGATGAAAATTACATTAATGATTACGATAATGATTATTATAATGACTATATCAAGGGTAATTAAGGCGATAATGACAGTAATGACAATAATGATGATAATGAAAATAATGATAATTATCATTATAAAGCCCATCTATAACGAGAAAAAGGCTAAAAGTAGAAAAATCCCAAAAGTCTAAAAACCGGCGAAATATAGCGAAATACAGCCTTTGGAGAGATGAGTCGAAAACCCACCTTTTTCCAGTTTCAATGATGATTATGATGATCTTAGCAATAATTCTGCTAATCATGATGATTTTGAGGATAACCCCATCAATAATGACAATAATGACGATAATAATGATATGAGAGTAAATAGGACAATAATTATGATAATTATACAATGATAATTATAATGATGATTTGCCTAATAATTGCAATAATAGCAATAATCAACACTATTCTAATGATTTTCCTCATGATAATAACGACAATGATAACAGAAATGATAATAAAATTAATTATAACACGGCTATTATTGTTATTATAATCCTTATTATTGTTGTTATTATTTCCAGAATTATCATTATTTACATTATCATTATTAAAATAATTATAATGATGAAAATGACATTAATAATTAAGATAACGATTATTATAATGACAATATTAAGGGTAATTAGGGCGATAATGACAGTAATGATGATAATGATGATAATGACAATAATGATAATTGTCATTATAAAGCCCATCTATAATGAGAAAAATGCTAAAATAGAAAAATCCCAAAAGTCGAAAAACCAGCGAAATCTAGCGAAATACAGCCTTTGGAGAGATGAGTCGAAAACCCACCTTTTTCCTGTTTCAATGATGATTATGATGACTTGGCAATAATTCTGCTTATTATGATGATTTTGATGATAACCCATCAAAATAATGCAATAATGACGATAATAATGATTATTATGAGAGTAATTAGGACAATAATTATGATAATATTTATACAATGGTGATTTGCCTAATAATTGCAATAATAGCAATAATCAACACTATTCTAATGATTTTCCTAATAATAATAACGACAATGATAACAGAAATAATAATAAAAGTAATTATAACACGGCTATTATTGTTATTATAATTCTTATTATTGTTGTTATTATTTCCAGAATTATCATTATTCTCATTATCATTATTCAAATAATTATAATGATGAAGATGACATTAATGATTAAGATAATGATTATTATAATGACTATATTAAGGGTAATTAGGACAATAATTATGATAATAATTATACAATGATGATTATAATGATGATTTGCCTAATAATTGCAATAATAGCAATAATCAACACTATTCTAATGATTTTCCTAATAATAATAACGACAATGATAACAGAAATAATAATAAAAGTAATCATAACACAGCTATTATTGTTATTATAATCTTTATTATTGTTGTTATTATTTCCAGAATTATCGTTATTGTCATTATCATTATTCAAATAATTATAATGATGAATATGACATTAATAATTAAGATATGATTATTTTAATGACTATATTAAGGGCAATTAGGGCGATAATGACAGCAATGATAATAATGATGGTAATGACAATAATGATAATTATCATTATAAAGCCCATCTATAATGAGAAAAAAGGTTAAAAGTAGAAAAATCCCAAAAGTCGAAAAACCGGCGAAATCTAGCGAAATAAGCCTTTGGAGAGATAAGTCGAAACCCCCCTTTTCTAGTTTCAATGATGATTATGATGATTTTAGCAATAATTCTGCTAATTATGATGATTTTTGAGGATAACCCCATCAATAGTGACAATAACGATAATAATGATAATTATGAGAGTAATTAGGACAATAATTATGATAATAATTATACAATGATACTTATAATGATTATTTGCCTAATAATTGCAATAATAGCAATAATCAACACTATTCTAATGATTTTACTAATAATAATAACGACAATGATAATAGAAATAATAAGAAAAGTAATTATAACACGGCTATTATTGTTATTATATTTCTTATTGTTGTTGTTATTATTTCCAGAATTTTCATTATTCTCATTATCATTATTCAAATAATTATAATGATGAAAATGACATTAATGATTAAGATAATGATTATTAAATGACTATATTAAGGTAATTAGGGCGATAATGACAGTAATGATTATAATGATGATAATGACAATAATGATAAATATCATTATAAAGCCCATCTATAATGAGAAAAAGGCTAAAAGTAGAAAAACCGGCGAAATATAGCGAAATACAGCCTTTGGAGAGATGAGTGGAAAAACCCCCCTTTTTCCAGTTTCAGAATAATTCTGCTAATTATGATGATTTGATGATAACCCCATCAAAATAATGCAATAATGACGATAATGATAATTATGAGATTAATTAGGACAATAATTATTGTAAGGTGGTCTTGGATGCTGAATCTTGTCCTCTCCGCTCTCCCGCTCTGACTGCCGTGTTGGAGGATTGTTTGTTGTGTCTCACCTCGTTTTTTTTTTTTTTTTTGGGGGGGGGTTATTTTTCTCGATTTTATTTACTTTTATTGTTTTATTTTAGTTTCCCCTTTTTATTGTATGTTTTCTCTTGAGTGTTTTTATTTATGATTTAACAACGAGACATTTTTATGACCCTTTTATCTTCAGCTTTTATTCATTTTAGTTTTTTTTAACATTCAATAAAGTTTTAAGGTCTCGTTTTTACATAGTTTTCATTTTAGGTTGTAGGGGAAGCATTTTTACATATAGTGTTTATTCGTTCATTTTAGTTATTGTATTTTATTTTCTTATGATTTCTATTTTTATACTTTTATTTTTCATTTTTATGGGCCTTTTAGTTTATTTAATGCAAGACTGTATTTTGTAAAAGTGTTGGCCTCTGACGTCACCGGGGCATTGAAAAGTAACAATAAAGAGTACGAGTCGAGGCGTCAGCGAGTGTGTTTCGCTATCCTCCGAAGCTTTGAACCGGCAGTGTCGGTTAAACTGAACATAGAGGCGATCACGGAAGAATATAAGTTAAGTACTGAGTTCCTGATATTCTTTGCATAGGAGCTGGACGTGATCTTAAGAACATTTTTATTTAATAATTTGAACATCCTTTTATTTATTTATTTATTTTAAAAATGAACTTGGCTGGTTTGTTTCTCTGTTTTATTTGTAAATTTTAACATTTCAATGCAGGAAGTCTGAGTGATCTTTTAGTTATAGTTTTCCTGTTTCGGTGTCACCAGACTCGGGTTTTATACTGTCGTATTTTTTCTTCTTTTGGGATTTAAGGGGTTTTAAGCCTTCAGCTCTTGACGCCAGACTTGCTGGTTTTGTCTTTGTTTTATGGTAAGGCCTTCAGCCAGGCTCTCCACTCTGGAAGTCTTTTCTTTTAGTTTTTGCATACGACAGTCATTAATTTTAGGTGCCTTTAGCACATTCTTTTACTTTTGTACTTTTTTCTTAGATTACTTTTTAGTATGTATTTTATCATATGGTTAGGCTGAACGTCAGAAAGTGGTATTCACACTGGAACACCCTTATTCATGATTCAGTCCCCCCACGCTACCACTTAAGGGGATTTAATTGACAGGGGTTAACCAGGTCTATTTGCGCCTGTATCCCCCGCCAGCATCAAGGGAGGGCAGAATTCAAAAAGTTACTTGATGAGCTGGGTTAGACGGATCACACTACATTATGATAATATTTATACAATGATGATTTGCCTAATAATAGCAATAATAGCAATAATCAACACTATTCTAATGATTTTCCTAATAATAATAACGGCAATGATAACAGAAATAATAAAAGTAATTATAACACGGCTATTATTGTTATTATAATCCTTATTGTCGAAAAAACCGGCGAAATATAGCGAAATACAGCCTTTGGAGAGATGAGTCGAAAACCCCCCTTTTTCCAGTTTCAATGATGATTATGATGATCTTGGCAATAATTCTGCTAATTATGATGATTTTGATGATAACCCCATCAAAATAATGCAATAATGACGATGATAATTATGAGATTAATTAGGACAATAATTATTGTAAGGTGGTCTTGGATGCTGAATCTTGTCCTCTCCGCTCTCCCGCTCTGACTGCCGTGTTGGAGGATTGTTTGTTGTGTCTCACCTCGTTTTTTTTTTTTTTGGGGGGGGGGTTATTTTTCTCGATTTTATTTACTTTTATTGTTTTATTTTAGTTTCCCCTTTTTATTGTATGTTTTCTCTTGAGTGTTTTTATTTATGATTTAACAACGAGACATTTTTATGACCCTTTTATCTTCAGCTTTTATTCATTTTAGTTTTTTTAACATTCAATAAAGTTTTAAGGTCTCGTTTTTACATAGTTTTCATTTTAGGTTGTAGGGGAAGCATTTTTACATATAGTGTTTATTCGTTCATTTTAGTTATTGTATTTTATTTTCTTATGATTTCTATTTTTATACTTTTACTTTTATTTTTCATTTTTATGCGCCTTTTAGTTTATTTAATGCAAGACTGTATTTTGTAAAAGTGTTGGCCTCTGACGTCACCGGGGCATTGAAAAGTAACAATAAAGAGTACGAGTCGAGGCGTCAGCGAGTGTGTTTCGCTATCATCCGAAGCTTTGAACCGGCAGTGTCGGTTAAACTGAACACAGAGACGATCACGGAAGAATATAAGTTAAGTACTGAGTTCCTGATATTCTTTGCATAGGAGCTGGACGTGATCTTAAGAACATTTTTATTTAATAATTTGAACATCCTTTTATTTATCTATTTATTTTTAAAATGAACTTGGCTGGTTTGTTTCTCTGTTTTATTTGTAAATTTTAACATTTCAATGTAGGAAGTCTGAGTGATCTTTTAGTTATAGTTTTCCTGTTTCGGTGTCACCAGACTCGGGTTTTATACTGTCGTATTTTTTCTTCTT